>JAOUZG010002851.1:9706716-9737279 GCA_026289955.1 Argiope argentata | reverse complement strand
CCTATAGAATATTATGTCTTATATAGTTGATTTATAGAATGAGACGATAATAATAACTTAGACTTATATAATTGACTTATGCAATATGATGACTTATATAATTGACTTATGCAATATGATGACTTATAAAATTGACTTATGCAATATGATGACTTATATAATTGACTTATGCAATATGATGACTTATATAATTGACTTATGCAATTTGATGACTCATATTGTTGATTTATAGAATATGATGTGTATCATATATGCATCTCTGTATTTTTTATTGCATTATAAAAGAAAATTCATTAACGTGCTGCAATATTACGAAATTTAATTCAATAATTTACTACTGCATTAAAAATGAGTCTTCATGAGTATAGACTTATTGCCTAATGATACACCATCAAATAATTGTTCATAAAAATTATATATTATTTATGATATATAATTATTCCATAATATAGGAGAAATAAAATAGTATGCATTTGTTGAAAAATAATTACTTATAAGAATACGTTTTGAAATAAATAACACTATTAAAAATAATTTGTAATTAATAAAATTACTCATTACCTGGTGATTTACCAGGAGTGATTCAATTATGAAAAAAAAATCCATTAAATTATTGAAAGCTTAAACATCGCGCGAAAAAAAGGGAATTTTCCTATTGATGAAACATTCTTACAGAGTAAGTTTATCACAAGTTCGAGTAGTGAAAAAAAAGGCAAGATGTAATCGAATTTTCTGAATGTTTTCCATAAGAACAGGAAATGTTCTGGCGACTCATACCTAGTTACGAATGAAGATAGTAATCTGATCCTAATAGCGAGAATTCTTCCCATTCGCCTTTTTTTGGACATTCCCATGAGCGTTTTTCCCTTCCGAACATGACAAGAAGACGATAATCATGCACCTCAGGGAGGCTTCAGTGACTCTGGATCCCCAGGTTTAGATTTAATAGATTCGCCTTGAAATACTTATTAGCAGAATATATATAGAATGAGAAACAGAATCGTATTGGAAACAGGCATATCTAAATACATTAAAAGCAAACAATAATTTTTGCTGGTTGTTTTAATAGAGTTTCAAATATTCAATTCATTTCTTGGATAAATATCAGATAATATGAAAGCAACATAAACTTATCAGAATAAATATTCTGAAATAATACAAATTGAAAAAATTATGGAATTAATTCCAAAATTAAATCTACATTAAGCTCTAAATTGAGCGATCCTCACCAACAGCAATATACAGGAATGTTCAGATCTATTTAAACTTTTACTAAAAGAATTTAACAGAGTAACGTCTTATTTCAAAATCATCTTTCAGCTTTGTTTAGAATAAATTTGTGTAGTTTTTTATCTTTGCCTAAATGGCGAATTTGCTCTTAGAGTAATAAGAAATGTTTTAATAAGTGCAAACAAATCAATAAATGAAGAAAACAGAAAATACACTTTAAAATGTTTACATTCAATCACAGATTCCAACGTAATTTTCTCAAGTTCTCTGAAAAAGAGAGTTAGTCGTCAACAAACACTGTGGCTATCGCATTCAAACTACTACATTATTTGGAATATTTAAATTTAGTTAATGATTGAAGAAATTAAACTAAGTACTTATTTAGTAAGAATGATGTACATTTATAATATTGGAAAAGGGTGCAGATATTGACATATCCAAGAATTAAAAACTTAAAAATTAAAAAAAAAAACTCCTTGAAAGATTTCCAAACTGCCTCACAAAAATTAATCTTCAGGTCAAAATTATGCAGACATAAATATCTTGGTAAAATGTGTGGTAACCATGAACACTAATGTACATTTTGGTTCTTTTCTTCATACTCTCTACTAAACTATCAAGGAGTTCTTGTGGGATGCTATTCCACTTTTCTCTCAAGGCGGTTTCGTGTTCTTGTATTGTTCAAGGAGGTATGGATCTTTATGAAATACTCCCAGAGAGCATCCCGGGAATGTTCAATGGATTTATATCAGGAGAGTAAGCAGGACGTTGCTGATGGACAATATTTTCACTCTGCAGTGTACACGATGCCTCAATGTTTCTGTGTGGCTGTGCATTATTGTCCATAAACAAAATGTCTGAACCTATAGCACCCCTAAAAACAAACATGATTCATAATAACCTCTCTGCAATATTTTTGCGATGTAACGCCTCCTCACTCAATGATGTGCAGCGGTTTTCTGTCTAATATGTATAATGCCTGCCCGCACCATAATGACTGGACCGTACCGTTCACGTTTGCTAATAAACTGTTGTGCATAACATTTTCTACGCTCTCTCCATGATAATTGGTGTCCAGAAGCAGCTGTCACTCAGAAACTAGATTGGTCTGAGAACATCCCTTTACATCAATTAGGGATATTGAAACTCGCATGATTCTTACACTAGTATAAACTCTAAAGACGATGGCGTGGTTGAAGCGGGATGAAAAGAACAGGCTTTCGTGTCTACAAATCTTAAATTATTTGGGTTGGTTCTTGCAGAAACATGCGTGCCGATAGCTATTCCAATGTTTGCAGCTATCAGGACAAGAGTTACAATTCTGTTTCTTTTACTACGAGGGCTACATGGCGAACCTTTAAGGATGCGATGTTTGTACTACGACCCCTCCATGCCTTCTAAAAGCATTTCGATTCAGCTGCCTTCTTTAATAGCGAGAGGACACTTTTTGATACATCCATAGGAGCAGCTATAGTGGTGACACTTTGACCAGCTTCCATCCGTCTAACTGCTCGCCCACGATTGTAGGCTATCAAATGTTGTCTTGCTGATATTTTGCTCTTAATTATTACAATATCCAAACAAAATTTCAGAAAAAAAAACTGTTATAACACAATGCATACATTTAGCCAATCATCAAACAGATTGTATGAATCATGAGCTTGTACGTAATGCCTTTCATACAGATGACAAGTCCTGGTCTTTCTTCTCAACATGAATGTATTTTTATTGGTCAGCTGCCTGAGAGTTTGCATAAATCCCTTGTTCCTTAGCAATTGTAAAGCAGTGTAATTCGAAGACATAATTGAGCATTCATCTTTCTAATCTCACAGAAATTAAAGGAATTCAATAATAATAAGTATTAATATTGTTCCTGTAACTATAAAAATAATATATATAAAAATTTAAAAATGAGACACCCATTCGTTAGACATTCACTTATGGCCTATGAATGAAGTCAGGGCTGTTTGGTTTACAGCATCTTTATACTGTATGTGTATGCATAACTTCTGAGAACAAACAATTTTCTTCAGCAGGAATAAAATTAAATATAAATGCAAAATTCCCCTTAATCCTTGTTCTTCCAAAATTCCAATTTACGAAATAATTATTTACTTTTAATCTATGGTTTACGAATGATGAACAGATAACATAAAACCCTCGAAAAACTCAACTCTAGATTTTGATGAATTTTCAAGTTTCAGATTTTGTTTAGCCCAAAATACATGTGTGTAGAATGTTATTTGTCTTTGGATCTTCCTTCTTGCCTGGCAGGTTGATACTCAGATTTGGTTTGAGCCAGAATGATAAATTAAGTGCAATATCTTCATCCAATATGTAGATTTCTATCAAATTTAAACTGATTCCATTCACTAGCACCCCATTTCTCTACATCAAGTATGAAGATTTTATCGATTTTGAATAGTTTTTTCGTAGATAATCTACATCTTTATATCATGTACATAGGTTCGTATAAAATTTCAGCGAAATCTAATTACAGATAAATTATCTTTCTGGCTGTTTGAGTTCAATTAAATAGAATTAACTATCTCGTTCAAATTTTGAATCGTAAAAAAATGCTTTTCATCCGTCCATTCAAGTTTAAATACATTTTTAAACTTATAGTGGATGGCACTCGATGTTAAACTGTTTTTATCAAATATTAATTCATTAATTTATTTCATTTTAAATACTTTAAATAGAGTTTTAGTAGTTTGCAATGAAACAGGTGAAATGTCAATAGGCAGTCTCTCAATCGGTAAAATGCAAAGATTTCAATATTTTCCCCTTGAAGTTGAAGAATGCGATTTCAATTTTTGCGGAAATCAATTATTTTTCGATAAATTACCTACATTAATTGTAATTATATAATAAAGAGTAACTAAAATAATTTTTTTCTTTGCTGACTTAAGTATGAATTTAATTTTTTTTACATTACTTGTTATCATCTAATTCCTTATTCAGTTTTTAATATAATGCATATCATTACTTAAAGAACATAATTTCTAAAATTGGAATGAATATCAAAAAATGGGATGAACAACAACTAAATGATGTGATTGTAATTTGTCTCCGAATTTCATTGTAAATCCATGCTCTCTACTCTCATTGTGTTGTTTTGTTCAGTGCATTACTCTAAATAATCTGATTCAAATGAGATGTAATATTGTATCATTAGTGGGGGGAAAGACGCTGTTTAAATAAGGAAAACTATTTAATGTTCGTTGGTTTCATTTCTTTTGCTCTTTGAGGATCCAAATAAATGAAAGAAGGAGAATTTAAATAATGAACTTTATAAATTAAAAATTCATATCTATGTTGTAAGTGACAGAAAATGATTATTAGAATTTCTCTTTCCTTTTCTTTCTCTTTTCTCCCCCTTTCTTTTGGCTGAAAAACAGTGCATCGTTAATTTTGCAATGTTAAGACCAAAGATATTTTTGGAAGAGTCGCTCAGATTTCTTTTTTCTAATTCTATGATTTATTTTGTTTCATTTAATATTTATTTCCTTTAATAAAGTACTAACTTGACAAATAACGAATAACTTTCCAGACAGTCGCTGTTGCTAGTTTCTTATTGCAATATCTAAGTTTTTTTTCCTCAAATGGAATTCAAATCCATAGAAAAACAATGTCTAAACTAAATTAAGATTTAAATTCAAATGTTTAGTTGCATTTTTCTTCCTATTAATGAAAACTATTTTTTAATTGTTTCACTTGTAAGTCTAAGTTTTAATTCATTGTAAATCCATGCTCTCTACTCTCATTGTGTTGTCTTGTTCAGTACATTACTCTAAATAATCTGATTCGAATGAGATGTAATATTGTATCATTAGTGGGGGGAAAGACTTAGAGTAATATAAAAATGTGTGGATGGATGATAAAAAATGAATGTTTATATATTAATAAGCCATTGATGAAAGATGTTAAATTGCAACTAATTAACATTTTATTAAAGTTTCAAAATCTTATGAGAATTAAGAAATCTTCCTTATTATGTGATCAATATTCGATGAAGAATGAAATTTCAAAATCGTTAGATCTATATTCTACTGTCTATTTTGTTAAACGTTTTTAAAGTCTGTTTTGTGATGTACATTATATGATACAAAGTTTAGATACACTGCTGCTATAAATATTATCAAATGAAAAATTGAAAAAAAAAATTAAATTAAATCTTTGATTATAAATTTCAAGTTATCGTGTGAGAACATTATTATTTTTAAGTCATTATTTATCTTAATTAATTTAAGTCATTAAGTAATTTAAACCAGTTTGAAACAATCACGAGACTTCTCTTTCAGTCTCTATTCCTCTCTCTCTATATATATATAGGTATACATACATAAATTTATAATATGATAATTTTTTTAACTTTCAGTTTTAATTTTTTCTAGCTGACAAAAAAAAATTAGAGCTTGGCCGGTTACAGAGGAAATGACACCTAAGAAATCATAGTTCTGCGTCAGACTTTTAAAAACGTAACTTCTGTCAAAAAAGGCATTTATATTAATAAAGCAATACTCGTAAAAGCCGGGAAACCTTTTAAAAACGCGCCCACTTCCATCGAAGCGTACATAATAATTTATAAAAGTAGGTAAAAATATTTTTTTTACTTAAATATCGGTGATATCAAAACCTACTAATCCAAACAATATAATGCTCTCACATGATAATAACTCTTATTTAAAATTTAAAGATGGACATACATATATTCTTTTTACCCTAGAATTATATAATCATTTTTGTGGATTTTACGCGATTCATTAAACTTTGCAAAATTGACAAAACAAATATTTATCCTCCATAAAATAAATTAAATCTTTATATTTTTTTATTCCTAATAAGTTCTATATTAGAAAATAAGGTTAATAATGTTCAAAAAAGTGAATAATATGACGGAATAAAGTGATATGATTACATGAATTTTGTAACGTGTTACTTGTTTTCTATACAGTTTTATAATAACTTAGGTTCATGCGTATTATCCCGCCTATTATTTTCATCAAATCAAAAAATGGTCGTCAATAGATCGCTTGCGTGCCAAAATTGGTTTACCACTTATTCAAAAGCTTTAAAGAATTTTTTGTACCGAAATTGAATTTGGCTTCTTTGGCGGATCAACGGGATAATACGTAGGTACCATAATTTACTGATTATTATAAAAACAATAGAAAATGAAAGATGCATTGTTATACTAATATCATAGTTCGTTAATTAAAAAATGATATAACATAAAGCAAATAAAAAGAATTATTATATGTTTCCTGTATTCTTTTTCTATATGCATCGATGGAGTACTCGTAAAGTATATTCTCAAATCAAAGAACAAGAGGATATGAAGTATAATTACATCATTAGAGCTTTCTCGGGGAAAGAAAACACACAAATACTGCAAAAAATAAATACGCACACAAAGTTAGTTGAATTCTAATAATAAGACTTCTGAGTGCTCTGATTCTATTTGTGTGCATAAAATAAATGAAAAGAAATTTTGAGATAATGAATAAAATAAAGTAAATATTCAGGTTACATTGTTAACAACGAAAAATTTTATTTTGAATTGTATTTCATTCACAAAAGCTGAAAATCATTATTTTTCAAGAATTCTGGCTTAAGTCTTAGGAAATATTTCTTTAGCTTTTCCTCATTCTTCATCCATATTTATTTATTATTTTCTTATATATTTTTTAAAATATATGTCATTAACGAAGTTTTATTCCAGATTCCATTTGTTTGTACTAACAAAAAAAATTCGAAATTCAAGTCGTTATTTTAGCACGAAATATTTGAAAACGATATAGCTTCCACTACAAAATAAAATTCAATACACGTAAGACTGATTATCATTTAGTTTTTTTTTTCAATCAAGGTTTTTAAATTAAATGCAAATCTTAGAGTCGTTCAACTTATTTTGTTAGTGAGGATCTTATTGAATTTTTCCCTTAAAATTAGACTTTTTCAATTGCATTCTATTAATCAATGCTTCAGTGAATTCCCCATTGTTTCAACTATGAAGGAATTTATTCGTTACTCTATTTTAATTCGACTATGAAAGAACGAATTCATTTTTCTGATACATGGCTATAAAAAAACTAACTGATTAAAGTTCCATGTGTTGTGAAAAATGACTATCCTTATGTATCTGAAATTCTTACAATTGCAGGTTTAAAATGATTTCGCTATATGGGTAAACAGTTTTGGAATGAAATAAATTACTATATTACTTAGCAAATTATAAATAACTAAATAGAATAAAAGGAATTATGTGATTAAATTTCTTAAAAGAATTTAATAGAATATATAGACCTAAACTTCCAATTTATATAAGATCAGATAATGTATGTATATTTCGAGTGAAATTTAGTAGATTCTAGTAATTTTCTTCATTCTATTAAGCAAATAAAATGTTATTACTTCTGTTTACTCGAAAGATCTTTTTACTGAAATATGTGCTTATAATTCACGCAACACTTGTTTTAACGTGGTATTTTTTTCTTTTTCAACAAATGAGCGACAATATTTTGATCCATTGTGTGTTAGAAGTATTAATTTTTTTTCTATGATATTAGGATCAACAGTGTTCACGTTCTTCGTTATGGGCCGTTAGACTTAGAAGTAATAAATTTGAATAAATTTCTTTTAACAAAAGTAGCCCTTCCTGGAAAAAGAATGAATATGAAACTCAATTATCTAAAAATTAAGTCAAATATAAGAAATATAAGAAAGAATAATAAAATATTTTTAAGAAAATATAATTTTTAACAGCCAAAGTAGTTTAAATACAACTTATAAGTTACAAACTTTATTCAAAGAATTAATTCTCTGTTATTTATTTTCTCAACATAATGTTACGTTTTTAGCTTAGCGGGTTCGGTTTAAATAGACTTTACTTGAGGACAGCACAAACAAATTTATTTGCATCTATTTGCAGGTATTAACAGGATGACGTGATAAAGTAAAACTTCATATAAAAACAATCCAGCAATTACAGTGTAAATATAAGCCTTACTCACAATAAAAACAGACTGTTAACTATCGTATTGCACAACAAACAATAAATCACAGCGAGCTCAATAATACAATGTTAGCAGCAAACGTAAACACAGCTTACTAATAACAAGCGAGAAAAGTAATCCTTTAGTCCAGCGAAACACTTCTCTTCCGAAAGGAAACTAACTAATTGCTGAAACTATGGAAACCCGTCCTTTATATAGCCAAGCGAGCGAGCGCTCAATACACGTGGAGCTTCATGAAGCATTCAGCGGCCACCGGACTATTTTTTTCGCCAAACGAATTCGATTGCTGTGAATCTCCTCGTCAAACGTCGCCAGCTTCGATATGCTTCTACGGCGCTCGCCGTTTGTAACAATAACATAATGACATTTTGTGTCCCTTTCTCTATAACACTAAGCTATCTAACCAGTTGGATGAGCATAAGATGGAAGGAAGACAAAAATTTCAAAAGAAAGAAAAAGAATAATCCAGGAATCTACAGACAGAATCCAATCGGTGTCAAATTCTACATGACTGTATTCAATATTCGAAGAAGTAATAACTAAATGGATGATAAAAGAATACTTAAACAAATATGATTTTGGGTTGAATTTACAGGGAAAATACTAACTGAAAAGCAGGAAAATGATAAATTACATTATCTACATCTATGTGGCATGTATAAAAATATAAACCTAATTTCTAAACAGATATAAGAATAATTAATTAATTAATTTTATCAAATATAATGTCACTCAATGCCGCAATATTGACTGAAAAGATTTTCCAATGTTACATTAAAAATATTGAAGGAACTGAATTTGGTTAAAAAAAGATATATTTAACTAATTTTTTTATCAGATTATATTTCTCAAAGAAAAAAAATGTTTTCCCTTTTTTGCCTTTTTTTTCTTGTTCTAAAGTAACCATCTCTAACCTCCTCCTCCTCTCCCATTGCAGTTCAATTTATGGCTGCTTCAAAACTTCATCACTCACACGAGTCCATTTTTGCCCAGCAAAAAATGTAGGAAAATCCTTTACTTTCAATTTGTTCGAATCTTGTTTCTTTTCCCCCTTATACTTCCAAAAAAATATTATATTATTCACCTTCGGGGATGTAGGTTCATCGATTGTTAAATTTTTTCCAATATCAGAGGTTTTTCAAGTATTTATGAAGAAGTGAAGTACTTTAAGCCGGTGTAAGATGTCTAGTTCTAAAGTGGCAACATGAATCGTTCATATCGGAGATTCAATGGTTTAAAGTAAAGATTACAAATATTTTTAAATTTCGAAATTATTTAGAGAGAAAATTCATGATTTATTTGTAACTTATTACAAAAATAAAATACATAACCTTATCTTCTTAGATTAAAAATCAACTCTGCAATCGCTTATGTCTGCAATGGATGAAAGTTTTAAATTGCAAGTTTCCAATATTTTTAATTTTAAAATTCAGTGAATGAAAAATTCAAAGTTGTTTCAGAAATTTATAACAAAAACTTTTATCTTATCTTTTCTTTCTAAAGGGAAAACCGATGCCTGAACAACGAAGTAATAACAACATTAACGAAGGAATCCTGAAACTCATTAACAAAGAACAAAAGCGAACGTTATAACTTACTGGAGATAAATCTCACGTTTGTAAATTTTAGAATGATAAATGCCATTAATTAGCATGGTAACACACACCCACACACCCACACACACACACACCCACATTTGGCTAAAAAAACGTGGCCTTAAAGTCATGATTTATTTTATTTTGAAAAGAAAATTGATACTCTTAGCATATTTTTAAAAATAATAAGCCTTGAAATGTTAAAAAGGAAAGGTTTAGATCTAAGTAAAGATAATTATGACAGAATGTATTATTCAAATAGTGAATTTACTTTTAGTCGGAAAGTCCTTAAAAAATAAAACTCTTAATATAATAATACTCCTAATAGTATTATTAACTATGATTCAGAATGAAATATACCAGTTGTTAAGAGGCAAGTATATCCTATGACAAAATATGTATAGTAATAACTATAGGATCACATTTCATTAAACAGATCTTATACAATATGCTTTTAACACTAAAAAAACGCTGATGGAAAATTTTATATTTATTCACTTTTTCAAAAGAATCCGTATGATTAAAATTAAATATTGATTTATGCAGATTATATTTTATATATAAAGCAGATATACAGATTATATAAGCAGATATTTTAGATATAAATCTAAATATACAGGCATTTATATCTAAATTTAATCTTTCCGAGACGAGATTTGTTAATAACAACATTAATTTGGATTTTTTTAATAACTACTTATTTCTTTTTATCCCAAAAAATTTCAGTAAATTACCCTTCATCCTATCGTAGACCATCAAATTTAAGAAGATATATTTCCAATTTCAAAATAAAAATGCTTTTATTTTAATGATTCTGGAATACTACTGTTTTATGGAAAAATATAGAGCACTTAATTTAGGTGCACAGATCCTTAACATAAGTTATAATGCTAAAATTCACTCAGAAGCAATCTATTAAAACATAGTTTCATTTATATTTCTAAAGAAAGTTTTAACAAAAATCTAGAAACTATAAATAAGATTTGTATAACATTCTTTGAGAATATTTGATAAATGATAGCCAAAAGTGAATGAGAATATCGTTTTGTAATTCGAATATTTTTCACAAATTTATTGATGTAAAACTCACAAAACGACCTCAATGTAGATGAAAAAGAAAAAAAAGGAAAGTGGCTGTTGGTGTTGCATTATTGTGTTAATATAAATTCTCTAAAAATGAGTAAACGAAATCTTCCAGCAACAGACTAAAGACCAAACAGTCATTTTTCAATTAAGAAATATGTCCATACTCACAAAGAGCTGGTTTCATGTATTTCCATTAAGAAAAAGTGATTGAAATATCATTCCGAAATAAACTGATCCTATGTGCACAAATTAACAAGGCACGTATAAGATGTTCACATTAAGCCACAAGATAGATTTTGTTGAAGTTATTAGATTTTTCAAAGAGTGTGCCATGGACATATTTCTGGCTTTTTAAAAAATGTTTTCAAGATACAGATTGCCTCTCATATCCACTTAAAAGACATCATAAGTAATTTTAGTGGGTTGTTTTGCATCTTTGTATCTCTACTTCCAACTTAATAGTAAAAAAAAGTTCTTGGGTTTTAGCCAATACCATTACAGGATAGAAATGCAAAGATAAAAAAGAAAAATAAATTCAAGTTATTAGAGTCAAAATCGGAAGATACAACACTCTCTTTACGTATATAATATCTTCGAAAAACGTAGAACTATTGAAAGTAATGGCTAGATAAAAACTTAATTGAATAATTTTCAGATGAATGAAAATTTTGTGCCAATAAAAAAACATTCGAAAGTTACTGGAAATTCGGGAAAGTTAATTGGTTTAAAAAATACTTTTAAAGAATAATACAGAAAATGTAATGTGATTTTCCTTTATGACTATGTGCAGGATAATGACTTCGTTTCACCAGGTCGTGAAGGAAAAACTATTAAAGAATAAATTATTGTATTCTTTAGAAATATGTATGTTTCTTAGAAATATTATTATATGTCTCCGAAACGGAAAACTTTTCTGGGTCACTCTATCTGTGTAAACAAAAACAAAGCAACAATCCAGAATATTTAATATCTCTCTGAATACGGAAATTTTAAATTTTTGTCGAATTATTTTCTACATTAAGGAGAAAGCAATCAGAATTCCAGCATATATCTCTTAATATTATAAAAATAAAAATACGTAACAGGTGAGATAAGATATATTGTCTGATTGAAAAAATCAGTGTATGCTTTAAAGAAATGAAGACAATTTTGAATAAAAAATATTTTGAGAATCTTGATTTCAGTATTATTTTCTAGTACAAAATATTAGTACTAGAAACCGCACAATAAAAAAAATCCTCTTTCGCAAACCGCAGCACCGAATATCAAAATGAGTTGGAGACTCCCCCTATTCCCGGGTATATGAATAAAGTAGTACATAATGAAAATTTAAATATCCCATATTAAATTGTTTTATATAAGTAATGTTTTATTTAATCTGATGTTAGAATATTCTTCACATTTTCAATAAATTTTTCAAAAGATGAAATACCTGTAGGTTTTCTTGTTTGCGAGAATATAAATGCAATATTTTAACAAATGAGACAATTATTATTTGTGTAGTGGTATTGATAATAGTATTTTAGTTATGTATCATATAACCGATAACTATTATCAATAAAATATTATCTTCTCTAAAATTCAAAGAAAAAGCATACAGTTTAAGACAAAACATACTTTTGAAATAAGTACAAAATTACCAAACGCATATCCAATAGCTTTACAACATTTCTTAGCATTCAAAATATCGAGATGCAACTCAGTTTCTTTTGCTAATAAAGAAAATTGCAAGTATCTCAAGCGAGATTCTCATCTTTTGTCTTCTGATTAAAGATAAATATAATCTGGAGTCCTTTGAAAGTTCTTCAGGAAGCAGCCAAACCCATATATAAGTTCTCAATCAAGGTTCTATTTTTGATTAAGCCTAACTGGTAAAGAAGCTCATGTATTCTACTTAATTTGCTATCAATGAAGATTACTAAAAAGTTAGTAAGCATATTTACAATTTAGTAACTTTCAATATCAGTCAGGTTGGCTATGGATGATTTACATGTTTTGCTTCCAAATAAAATATCAATCAAATCGTTTTTTCATTAAAACTTCTCCTATTTATAAGCCTAATTCTTAAACAAGATTCAAATCATGCTTTTAGCTCAGGTTATATCAAACTAATTCTCAAAAATTCTTTGGCAGATGGGAGTTAGAACACTTCCCCTTTAATATAAATTCCTACCTGATAGATCCTACCTGATACTTGATAGGCATAATTACTCTAGAATAAATGGGATTATTCAGCGGTATTAATTTATTATAACTGTATCATTACACCGCCTTATCAATTATTCTACGGATTCAATTGATTAATAACGCTATCATACCCGTTATAATATCAAGTATTATACATTATCATCATATGATGGTAAACCTATGGCACTATCACCATGGACTGGTACCGCTAGCCAAATATTTAAGACTGATCGCGATTTAAATGGTAAATTCTTGTATAAACAAATAAAAAATTCCGATAGAACATACGCGGACATTGATATTGATTTTACTATCAGTAATGTAGCTCTAAAATTAGAAACTTATATAATGTATTAATATAATGAGCTACCCATATGTAATCAATAAAACTATATGCACCTACATAGAAGTATTATTAGTTCCATATAAGTATTATAAGAAAATAAATGAGTTGTACACAAATTTTATGAATGCTTTACAGGAGTTTCAATAAATATTATGTTTTCTCTTATCTAGCTTTATATTATAACATAACTCTTTTTATAACAACAAGAACAACAACAATTCTTAGGGATATACAATTAAAAATTTTTGTGAAGCTAACAAAATGACCGACAATTTTAGGATGCATTAAAAATTTTGGTAAAATATAAATAATAATGACATTTTTTCAAATGATACGAATTTCAAATATATTTCAGGAAATTTTATTTCACAACATTCTTATCTTTTAAAAAGGCAATGCGCTATATATGAACCGATGCTGATTTAATGTGAAAATATCATTTAATAGTCTTATTAACTGATTTTTAATTTTAAGTTCTATAGAACATAATTTTATATAAAGTGATAACAAAATTATGGCTACCAGTATTTTGTGATGGGTGGAGTTTTCTTGGAATTCACAAGTATTGAAGTAACGTATCAAATCTAGAAAATCTGAAGACCTTTCATTGCGAAGGAGAATAAAACAACATTTGCACAAATTACACGCATAACATTACAAATAGAATTTATAACGTTTTTTTTCACAACATTCTTAGTTTTCAGAAAGACAACGGTACTATTTATAACCTGATGATGATTAAATATAAAAGCATAATTTAATAGTTTTATCAAATGATTTTTAAACTTAAGTTCTTTAGAATTTAATTTTTTATAAAGTAATAAGAAAATTGGGGATATCAATATTGTGGGATGAGGTTTTAGTTAGAATTTCTTGGTTTTAAAGTGGCGTATCAAACCTAGAAATCATCAAGTACTTTCATTGAGCAGGGAAGATTAAGCATCATTGGCACATATTATATGCTTAACATTACAAATAATAATTCATAAAGTTTTATTTCACAACATTCTTAGTTTTCAGAAAGACAAAGGTATTATGCATGTCCTGATGATGATTTAAATGTGAAAATATAGTTCAATAGGCTTATGAAATGATTTTCAAATTTAAATTCCATATAATTATATAAAGTAATAGTAAAATTGTAGGGTAGAGTTTTTTTGGAATTTGAAGGTTTTAAAGTAGCGTATCTATTTTAAAAATCCTCAAGATCTTTCATTCCACAGAAAGATTAAGTAACATTTGCACATATTACACATTCACGGTGAGATGTACCAAATTTAACACTTAATTAATGATATTTATTTTTAATGGCGGGTAACAACATAACAGATTCCTAAAAAACAAATTAAAATATAATATATAACCATTTTATTCTAAACCTCTATTTACGTATATGTATTCATCATATTTTCGCAATCAATTATTCTCAATTAATGTGCGTTTAGTCCCTAAGTACTTGAGATGAGAAGTATTATTGCTTCATCATTACTTTTTTTCTCAAGAAAGATAAAGTATTGAAATTTGGAAAAAAATATAGAATCTGTTTTTTATATGATAAATGATCACACTGTTTTGATTTTATGGGTGAAAATTAAGAAGATGAACAAAAATATTAAAAAATACTATGGAATATTCATATTCATGTAGTTATCAAAAGAAAATGAGATTTCAAATCCTTGCACGTCATTTTCATCTTTATTTTTCTTATTATCCTTTAAACATTTTTTAAACGAATTTTGTTAACAAAATATCATTTAATATTGAATTTGCGCACTGAAACTAAATAAAATATTCATAAATTTATTTGACAAAGCTTGTTATTTCGGGTAAAAAAAAACAAATAAAAAGATTTACAATCATTTCTGAATTGATTTTAGCTTTGATAAAATTCAATTTTCTCCACAAATATTTGCGAATTAAATGGAAATTTTACCACTTTTTCCACATTCTTTCAGTAGGTTGTTTTCCCATTTCTTTTACTTAAATAAAAATATTTTGATTGATTTTTATCAATAAATATCTCCAACGATTCGTACTTTTTTCCCTTTCAAATTCTGCTATAGAAAAATCTACATTTTTTTGGAATAATTTACTCATAGTGATTTTTTTTCAGAATTAAGACATATGTATCCGTAGCATTTATTGGTCAATTGGAGATTAAAATATTGAAATATATATTTGAAATGAGATAAATATTATAACTCTATATAATTTATTTATTTGCAAATACTATTCTCTAAAAATTATTTTAACAATCATTATATTAGAAAATTTAAATATACCGAAACTAAAAAAAAATTTCTTTAGAATTTAAATCCTTAATTAAAATTTCATAAAATTATTACTGCAACAATAACATTGATTTTATTCAAGCAAATATTTATATAATGCTCACCAAAAGAAAAAAAATAATAGAAATATTTTAATATAATAAGTAGTTAAGAGTATTGTTTAGTTCTGGAATTCATATTTATTAAAAAAATAGCAAAAATTTAAAAAATTCCTTTATCAAGTCGTGGAAAACTTCACATTTATATAGAAAAACATCTAATAAATTAAACAAAGATATAATTGTTTTTACATAAAAGATGTTTAAATTGTATTAGTGTTCTAATACTGTAAATATCGAGTGAAACCACTGTCTGCCATATATAATGTGTTGTAATAAGGGGGGGCTGAAAAGTAAAACTGTGCGCGAAGTAAAGCAAAAATTAAAATTATTTAGACTATCACAACAAAGAAGTTGTGATTTAAATATAATTTATATTTCCATTTTCTTTTAATTAATATTTATTATACATTAATCGCTGCATTATTTTATAATGTTTATATTCAAGTTATAAATATTATTATAAAATTAATTCAAAATACATAAACATTATTTATTTTATGGTAAATATGCTTAAAGCTTTCAACTATAATGATTTTGCCTCGGGTTTATTGAAAGGAATAAATCTTTAAACTTCAAGTAATTCTAAAGTTTTAATTCTGAAATTTAGGCAAAAAATAGTCTGTTAAATTTTAAACTCATTTATATATTTAATAAATTTATTTATCTTAATCCTCTATGAAAAAAATAGCTGCTTGAGAAATAACTATTTATTGTTTCAAATCATTGTTTATCTGCACTTATATTTGCATTTTAGTAGCATACAAACTTGAATTAAATTTTTCCATTTTACCTTAATCCATTAATTAAATTTTTAAAAATTATTTTCCTAATTACTTAGTTATTGAATAATATTTTAATAGTTATTTATGTTAATATTAAAAGATGTTAATATAAAATATATAAAGTAATGCAATAATGCACGTTAGCATTCTGCAGAGCTAAGTATTTGGGCTAGATATGCCAAATTTCTTTAAAAAAGTTCATCAGAGAAGGCCAAGTTCGAATCGAAACGATTTTATTTGCATGTTATTTGAGTTTTATTGAATTAAAATTTTGGCATTTTGCAGCAAAATATACTGAAATAATTATAGTGAAACAAATTCTAACAATATTTTAGAAATTTACGAAATTCCTTTAATAAGATCAAATTAGTTCTCTCGTAATTTTGGCTTGACATTTTCTAACTCTGGAGAATATATTTAATTGCTTCAATGGAATGCAAATCGTTTTCACTGGATTTCCAAATGCTTAGTAACAAAAATTATTATCATAATTTAAAGCAAAAAAAATGATTTTATTTTTAAAGACAGCATATAATTTATTATTACGAAAAATATTTTAAATTGAAGGTCTGAAATTACGTTTCATTCCAATTTACATTCTATTATTCAATATAAGCAACAGATATAAATCTACTAATGTAACACAGTTCGATCCAATTTCATGCTCTAATTCAATTTTATTCTTTGATCCAATTTTAATATGAAATGTGCGTAAAAAAATCAAAGTAAAAATGTTAAATTCGCAGCAAATTTGGTTAGTTTAAAATGTTTTTTTTAATATATTGCATTCATTCCTTTCTAAAATATGGCAATATAATCATGCAGTTATAATCTTTAGTTCAATCAGTTTTATGCTTCTTTATAATGATTAGAAGTTTAATGATAGAAATATATTCATTTTAAATAAATATATATATTTTTAATAAATTTTCTTTTTTAATAATTTTATCTATACAAATCCAGCTAAATGAGAGCTGAAACTGAAATATGATGTAATTTTAAGATTTGTGCAACATATGGCGATAAAACAATTCTACTAAAAATAAATTACAATAATGAAATCACAATGCTTTTTTTAAAAATATTGTTTCTGCTTTGATATTAACTCGTGTCTTTTTAATTCCTTGAAAGATATTTTTCGAATGATAAATATCTTTATCTTCGGCATTTCGTCAGACAAATGACGGATGATAATTTAAATCAGATGGCTGAAGTTTTATGCAAAATGCCGAAGAAAAGACATTAAAGACACTAATTCCCAATTGGGCACATAAATTCACACTTTTTCATATTCTATAATATTAGCTCATGATTATTTAATACTTAGAAAGATAATTTTTAGTGGCAATTATTTTATATTCAACTTTATGGCAGACAAATGACGGATGATAATATCAAATAGATGACTGAAGCTTTATACACAGTGACCAATAAGAAAGGACCTTAAAGATACTAATGCGCACATTGTGAATTTATTAGTTTAAATTTAGACGACGTTTCATTTCCAATGGTAACATAAAAACACAAAACCTTTCCTATTGTGGTTCCTTTTCTTTCCTATTGTGGTTTTTTCTTTACCTATATGCTAGATTACGAGCAGTCGGTTCAAGACTATCATTTTAAAAATAAAATAGAAATTTTTGGGAGAATTTTTTTATCCATAAAAATGTAATGAAAGTTTTCAGGATTAATCTTTGCCAATTTATTTTTTAAATTAGCCAATACTTGAAATTGCAATCTTGGCAGATTAGTTTTTATTGCAACATAAATAAAAAATGAATTATAAAAAAACTATTTTCTATTTTTTTCTGTCTTTTGATCTTCAATACTAAAATTCATAATCCTATTTATTGGTCATTCTAAATTTAATATTTTTCGAAAGGAATTATAGATGGAGCCACATTTATAATATCAAATTTTAACTGAATTATTTCGTTAATTGATTGTTAATTACTTTTAAGCTATTCGAATTTTCAATTCTGTGTAAGAATTAGAACTCAGAAATAGGAGAATTAAAAAAATATATAGTCGTTACATATATGAAAAATACAGGGTTTTAAATAACCTGGCTTAAAAAATTAAGTCTATGAAGACAATTTTATATCAGAATAATAATTGAGATAAATAATCCATAAATCCTGAATATCATTTGAGTATTTACTATTGAGGAATTTGATTAACAGTTATTTGAAAGTTCACTTTGGGAATAATTTAAAATACAAAAAGTAATTTTTCGTGTTCATTAACTAAAAATCAAAATTTCTTTTTTTTTTCTATTTGAAAAAGTCCTTAAATATAATTAACGTTTTTCTTTCTTTGAAGATTGGTTTATGAAAGGATGTAATTATAATTTTTATTCAACAAAACTCTAATTAAAAGAATAATAAATAGAAATTCAATAAACGTTTCGAATTCTTATCACTTTAATTATCTCATTAAGAATTACTGCAGCATTCTTTTTTCACATTTTTTTTAAATTAGAGAAAGTGCTTAAAAAATGAATATTCGAACTTTTCTTTTCTTTTTTCTTTGAAATGATATTGTTTTCTTTTTAATGGCATTTCTTTGTTCCGAATCATCATGCGATTTCTATCTAAGCCTTTTTAGTATGGAGGAAGCAATTATATTTCTTAATGAATCACGAACAATTAATTAGGTTATTTTTTTAAAAATTAATTGTATTTCAATTTTACTTCAAAATAATATTTCTTTCTACGAGCTTCTCTTAATGAAGAAAGTTTAAATGCAAAGCTCTGAGGCACACAAAATATAATAAGGAATAGATTAAAAAATTACGAAATATTTCGTATATTTTCCAAATGCAAATGATTTAAAGCATTTCTAACAAGAGAAACAGGAAGAGCAACTTGCGTCTGATTAAAAGGAATAGACTTAATTCATTTTATATAAATTTCAGCTTGAATCTGAGCAAATTTGTATAATCAAGAGTTCAATGTGATTTATATTGCAAACATCATAAAACTTTAAGTATATTATTCTGTTAACAAATAATTGAGAAGTATCATTCGAATTCGTCTATTACTTTTTCGATTTAAGAAAACAATGTTTGCTCCATCAAAAGAAAAAAAAGTCTTCCGATTGTTAAAACGTATAAACAGCTTATAATTACAAATATCCAATTAAAAAAATCAAATTTTGAACACTTTATTACTACAAGACAACAATAGTATATCTTTGAAACAACAAATCTTTGATAAACAAGAATATATTTGAATCAAATTACCTACTTATTCATAATATTTCAGTATTTCCTCATCCGTAGTAAACTTCTGTTACTTTCTTTCACCACAGAACTTCATACAGTACATAGAAAAGGTAACTATATACAATATTATGATGATAAAGGGAGTGCTTGGTGGGGAGTATGATGATGAATTATATTTATATTTATTGGAGTAGAGCTTAGTTGAGATACGAGGCTGAAATTTATTCAGGGCTTTGGCCTGAGATGATCTATTCCTCGTTGTCTTTTAGGAAACACTCAAGATTTCTAATTTTGATCTTGGGCATCTAGTTTCCTATGACATTGATCCACCAGATCCTTTCCAAGTCGTGGTTGGGTTTGTTGAGATGTAAATATGTGGTGAGAGGTCAGCTAGTGGCATAATGAAGGCGATCGCCTTCTTCACCGCAGCCACATTGATCCGATCCTTTAATACTGAGTCGCTTGAAGTACGAAGGGAAAGGGCCATTATCAGTAGTAAGGATAACATCAAGCCTGTTCCAAGATGATAGGTTAAAGGATAATTTGGTGATAATTTGATAGATTTTTTTGCCAGCTAAGCCATTGTTCCAATTCTTCTAGTTATCGATGTAAACTCCATTTAATTAGAATTCTATCAAGATAACTTCGGGAAGCTGCATATTGAACGGGTGTACCTGTAGAAATTGTCTATTTGGCTAAGGAATCTGCAGATTCATTTCCATTATCGCTCATATGCGCATTAACTTATCCTAATTTAATAGAAGGTTGGCAGAACAAAATGACAATTTTCCTCTACATGTCAGCTTTAGGTGGAAAATGAACAGAAGGGTTTGAAATTGGACTCAATATCGCTCAATATTTTAGCATTGTGATCGAATTTGCTAGATTATTTACATGCGTCCTTTAAGACCAGCCACTCAGCCTGAAATAAATTATCTTAGTTCAGTTTACTAAGCCACTCATGAGTTATTTGTTTGATTTGGAAGACGCAGACGGTAAAGCCTGTCTTTTTCTCTATTTTGGACTCATCTACTTTTGGTAAAAGTGCATGATTTTTTAATAGTATTGTGAATTAATTCAATAACCAATAATTCTCATAATCAAAAAATACAGATACGAGGGCTTTAGAGGAATGAGTATCAGTAACTGTAAACTTGTGTAAATGTGTAGATAAATTATCTCTATAAAAATTCCAATTACACATTTGCTACTTGTAGTCATTCTACCCTAATAAAATTATTTTAAATATAAAGAGAGGTTTAAAATTTTGAAATAGATACGATATTCTAAGAATATTTTTTATATATATTTGAAAACATGAGGAGTCCCCCTAAACCCCTAAAACAATTCTTCGTATTCCGATGCTTCATAAAGATGAATATATCCGCATTATTTTTGATGATCCTTCAACGAAGTAATTCCACTAATGGCTAAAGTAGTGGAATTACTTCGTTGAAGGATCTAAACGAAATGCCACAACAACGTTTTTTAGGAGTATTACTTTATCCTTTCTTTTAGTATTTTAATTAATATAAATTAAAATTTTAATCTAATTTCACATCGGAAGAGCATTTATTGTTTTCTTTGACATTTGATAGGAGTTACTATATTTCTTTTCTCATTACTATAAATCTACTTTTCTCATTTGAAACAAATATGTTTACTTCATATATTACCATGTATGGATACAGCAGTAGTTTGGTGAGTTAAATCCCCGCTGAAAATTTCTAAAATAGAATACCTATTGAATATGTATTTAATTCTATTATCTGTCTTTGTCATTTGCCAAAATGATTTAAAAATTGATAGATTCATTTTTTAATCATTTTGGCAAATGATTAAAAAATGGAGCTGATAGGCTGCATAGCTATCAACTGTTCTTTGTATTCAAATTGGCTTCTAGAAGACTCTCATTTCCTTGAAACCTTCGGTTCTATCAAGCGAAATAGATCTATCTTAGGAAAATTCTCCAAGAATGTATATTCGTATATTGTACCTTAAGAAAAAAATCATAAGTCAATTGATGACCCAATATAGATTTGGCGAGCAACTTTGTGTCACAACAAAGAAAATAGTCTACATACAGTGTTTTAAAAATTGAAAGCTTTAAAAAATTATTTATTTACGAATTTTCCTCTCAACTACAATCTTTTGTTTCAGCAATATGTACATTATTGGTGGAATGTCACAAAAATTTAGAGTTGAGAGTATGACGATGGAGTTAGCTTCATACCTTTTCGTCTCCGGTTGTGGGAAAAGAAAATCCTTCTAAAAAAATTCAAGACCTTTTGCAAATAATTTTGAATATATTTCGAAGAAATTAATTTTTTATACTGCAGTATAGGGTTGAGCACAACTATTGTGACATGTGACTTATTAATACGAATAAACGAAGGCGGATACGTCTATATCGGATATGTGGTGTGAAAATATCATCAGCAGGCCCCAGTAAAAAAACAACTATAAAGGCATATTTTTACACGAAGACTAACACAAAGACGACAAATATGTACAGCCAAGATGAACACAAAATCGTACAGAGAACAGGGCACGGTTTAGTTTTTCAGAGCAGTTCAATTTAGTATTCGCTTGACCTCCAACGATATACTGGATGAGGCATCAAACAGAAAAAGCTTGTTCAGTTATTAACCAGAGTTGAACTCAACTTGGAGCTGCTAGTTTATATATATATATATATATATATATAATGCTTATAAAAATGTGTGACTAAACAGATTTTTTCATTTATTGCAGATGTTCTAATTCATCAAGGAAAAGAAAATGAAGAATACTTCAAGTTTATTCAAATTTATACTGCCTTTACATTCAGAAATTCAAGCTCAAAATATTAATTATTCAAATCTTAAGATTATTTAGGATGATTAATACAATTCCAATAAAAACAATGCAAGTTTTTAAGGTAAATTAACTTTAAGATGTAATAATAATTAATACAAGCAAATAAACAGCTACGCAATGATATTCAAATGATTAATATTAAAATTAAATCACCGAAAGCAAAAGCATTAATTATAATTTTATAAATGCATCTCATTACATGGCCTTTTCATAAATTCTGTTAAGATATTCTAGCCCTAAATATTAAATGCAATTATAAAGCCAAACTGAAAATAAGTCAAATACGTAATGGGAAAAGAAAGATAAAAATAGAAAAAAAAGCTAAATGCCCAATATTTGTAATTATCCCTAATTCTGTTTTAACCAAATGTTAAAGATTCCTGATTAAACCTTCTAGCACTAATTACAGACGTTTCGGCAGCAAAAACGAAGGGAGGACATCTTTTCCTTTCTTTCCTGGACCGCTTTCAGTAGCGATACTCGGATGAAGCTAATAATGAGGTCGGGAAAAATAAAATTAATTATGTCGTCAAAGCCAGCGGTAGGCGACTGTTTTTTTTTTCTATTAGACACTATTCGGAGGATGAGGTTCATTTCGTAATACGTCAGCAAGAAAAATATTCATTATTCACTAAAAGATAAAAGAATAATTGAATTATCTAGTGTGTCTTCATTATATTTATCGCTGGTAAAGTGCATTAAATTTTACGTAATATGTGATCTACCTAAAACGCATTAATTTGTATATGAAAAATCATTTGCTTAACCGTTCCTAAAAGGTATTTTAAGATGGAGCATTTTAATTTATTTGGTTTCATATTCCGTTCTTTAGGGAATTCAAAACCTTTTGAGAGTATAATATGCTTATGACTTAAAAATAATCATTAACAAAATTATAATTTACTTGAAAAGCGCTTCTACGTCAATAATATTTTTGAATATTGCATGCATTTTCATATTTTTATCTTAAGTCACATTATGTTGCGAAAAATTTCAGAATTTAATTCCATTATTCATGAGCAACTATTTTTTTTTTAACTTTAAGTGCAAATTGATTTCTTCCCTACAAATTCTTTTACATTTAAATGAAGAAATGAATGAATAACAGTGCAGTGACTCCAAAATTTATAGAGAGCTCTGAATATATTAGAATACATTTTGGCAATGCGATTAATTATGATTCAGCTAAATTCTTCGTAAAATTGCTAAATTTTGTAAAATTTAATGAGTATTATAATAAAGAATAAAATAATTATATATAGATATAAAAATTCTCATATCTGAAAAAATTACTTCCAAATAAATTATTGAAATTTATAATTACAATTATAATATGTATATTGAAATACAGAAGGTTTTTTAAAAGAAATATGAGCTTTCTTATCTAATTTTGTAACATTTTTTTATGTCTCATTTGCTTGAATTAAAATAAATAAATAAATAAAATCTCTATGAGCATGTGATTCATATATTATTAACTGATTTATAATTTATTAATTTAATTGAATTATAAGTTATTTTAATTTAAATATAAATTTTATGAGTTACACCTGAATATTGTGCATAAATTGCTTATGAGCTATAAAATAAGTTTTTTTAGAAAATGGGACATTACCTTCAAACATTTGATAATATTACAGATAATTATATTTGTTTTTACAATGAATTTAATTCCCCAACAATTCGAAATGACGGTTTATCTTGAATTAAGATATGAATTTACTGAAACTTCAGTAAACAATATATTAATGATAGTAAATAAAAAAGACTATAACAATGCTGTACAGAATTATTATGGAACACATATATCTAACAAATGATTTTGACGAAAAATTTAAAAGGCGATATTAATATATGAAACGACCAATGAAGAAATTGAATCAGCTGAAAAGATTTTTATAAAATTATTGTAAGAAAAGGGTATAATAACTTTACGAAACAATCAATTTGTCTATTTAAAACCAAGCAAACAAACTTCGTTCTATAGATGAATTCCTTACTCTTAAGTTTACATTCTCTACTTTCGATAATAATAAATTAATTGTTCTTAAAGTTGAAGTACCCTTTATGAAGTTCGTTAAAAGTACAATCGTTCAGTATTGATTTTTAGAACAATCAATTTGCCTATCAAAATATTGACTATTTATTTAAGTACATAAAATAAACTTTTCTTTTTAACAAAAAAGGAATTTACACCATTTCTTCAGCTGAGATCATATGGAGTCTCAACATTTTCAAGCCATTTCATGGAACAAAAATCCTGGAAAATTACGTATTAAGCCGTCGATCCTTTTCGCTAAATCAAAGAACGGTCGCCAATAGATCGCCTACAAGCCAAAATTGGTTTGCCATTTATTCAAAAGCATTAAGTAATGTTGGCCTCCAAAATGAAATTTGCCGTGGTTGGCGCGTTGTTGGTGGATCGACGGTCTAATACGTAAGTACCGAATCCTGCCTTGATTAAAAAAGCATATTCTTTCACCATAAGTTACTAAGCAAAGGTGTATAACAGATTAGCTTTTTATTATAAAAAAACAAAAGCAAAACATAACATTAATGATAATTAAGTTAACAAAATGAAAAGACAAAGTTATTTTTATCACTGGAGAAATATTTTAGGGCCAATTTTTGGATCACTACCATCTCAATCTGGCTCCATTTAGAAGAGAAACAAATGCATGAACCATTATAAGAAACTGATTTTTAGTTTAAAGGAATAGAAGGAAGGGAAATACTAGGATTGAAGTTCAACCCAATGCCATTTGTACATGGGATATTAGGAAACTGTGAATTGTAGATAAATTTCAGAAAAGATTTCACCTGATATCATCAGTGATTATTCCAACAAGCAACATTTAATATTTGAATTTGTAAAACAATCATTTTATAAAAATCCTAACACTATTAATTTCCCATTTTTAAGGGCTTATTCTTTGACTTCGAACATGTGTTTATAATTTTGAATATGCATTTTCAGTTTGTATCTACAATACAATTTCCTTCACATAATAAACCGATGAAATTAATTATGCTAGTTTATGAAAAGAATGCTAACTTTTTGTACATGGTTGTTGTTGCTCCCGTGTTCTGCTTTACAAAGGAAGGTGGTTTGCAGTAGCTTTTGAAGATATGGACCGCTGAGGCAGAAGTCTGACTTTTAGCTCACACATGCGACCACCCCTTTTCATGGGGGCAAACTTCATTAATGCATTTCATTTGTTTCTCCACAGATCGCAATTTTGATCTGGAACAGAGGAAGATCTCTGACTCAGTACACCCAACAGTATTACTCAAGACATAGAGGACTCAGCGATCATGGCAGAATTAACATACGCCAGCCATCACACACACACACACACGTGCGCGCGCGCACACACACACACACAAACACGGGAAGACTTCACCTGGGAAGGGGGGGGGTTCAAACTCACAGGTTCAACGGCTTACCAACCAGGTTATGCCGACCCTTTGTACATGGCTTTTAATCTATTTTGTTAGAAGCATTCAGAAATTATTGCCGTCAGAAAGCTTTATAAAGGTTAACTTGGACAAGAATATCTGTGAGAACCAGATAATTGTTTGTAACATTGCTTAACTATCAAATTCTTCTGTCGCTATTTGAAAAGAACTGCATTGATAAGATGGATGCATGACTATTTAAAAACCACTCTCTCTGAATCTGGTAAACATATTATTTTACTATAAAAACGGAACATGAGAATAAAAATATGAGGGACAAATTGCAATAATCATATGCTTTATGATGCTTGGAGAGAAATCTTTTATTAATATGTCTTCCATATAAAAATAAAATCCATCTCTTTAACCTATAAATCAATAAAGTTCTCATAGCGCTTTCATCGGATAATATTATTATCAACAATAGCTTCTATAAACCCATGTGAAGGAACCAGAAAGACCGATAACACTTTGTTCACCCATCATTCCTTCTATCAGAAAACAAGTCCATTAATGATATATAATGACTTGTAAAAGGTTTTCATAAAAATATTGAGCACAATACTCAATCCAAATTAGATTACAATAACAATGATAGAGAAGTTTAAAAAAAAGGTATCATTTATACATTTGTCATATTAAAGCAAAGACATAAAATAATAAACTATGGATATTCTATGCTTTCTTTTGTTAGGTCATACGTCTTTAAAAATAGTATCTAGAATAAGCATACTTATAGGAAACAGGAAATTGTATCATTTTTTAAATATCTTTTCTACTATTAAGAAAAAAACTTCACTGATAAGATTTAATGGTTTGTACATTATTTTATAAAATTGAATCAGTAAATATCAAGTATATCAGAATAATCATGATATTTTTTACTGTGCTTGAAAAGAAACCTTTTATTCCTATATTTTATACTTTAAAATAAAATTCATATCTTTAATGTTTCAATGAATAATGTTTTTTCCTATCAATGGACGATACTAATATCAAAATTAACTTCCATAATCACGTTTCTTAGAATGAGAATGTTTGATAGAATTTCTTTTAACTATTCTTTCTTCTGAAATTTCATAGCTATATAATGACTTATATAGCTTTTTTATTAAAAAATGAGTAGAAAGTCCATAATGCATTGCAATAAATAATATATAGATGCTTGGAAAAATATTTCATTCATACAATTCTCAAATTAAAATAAAATACATTAATTTAAGCAATAAATTTATGGATATTATAAATGTTATTTATTATGTCCTACACCTTTAAGAATATTTTCTGGAATAAACATATTTGTAAGAACCAAAAATTTAACATTATTTAACTATCCTTTATTTTGTTAAGAAGAAAGGATAATAATAATAAAACGAATAAGGAAAAGAAAACTCCACTGATAAGATGTAATGGTTTGTATGATTTTTTTTATAAAAACGAAAAATGCGAGTAAAAATATCAGGCAGATTAAAATAATCATCGTATTCTTCATGATGCTTCAATGGAGATCTTTTATTCATATATTTTACTTATTAGAATACAATTCATTTCTTTAATGTGTTAATCAATAACGTTATTTTGTCCTATCATCGGGCAATATTGATATCAAAATTAACTTCTTTAATCACGTGTATTAGAAGAAGAGTGCAAGATAGAATTTTATTTAACTATCTATTCTTCCGAAATAAGTCCTTTGATAATATATAATGACTTTTATTGAGTTTTCATAAAAATATTGAAGAGGAAGCTCAAAAAGGATTACAATAAGCATTATAGAGATGCTTGGAAAAACATTATATTTATACATCTCTCAAATTAAAGTAAAATAAATAAAGTTGAGCAATAAATTTAGGGATATTTTAAATGTTCTTTTGTTAGGCCATACAATTTTAAGAAAAGTATCTACAATAAACATATTTGTGGGAACCATAATATTGTATCTTTATTTAACTATCCCTTCTAATGTTCAGAAATAAACTTCACTGATAAGATGAAATGTTTTATACGGTTTGTTATTTTTATAAAAGCAAAGCAGGCGATTAAAAATATCAAGCAGATTAGAATAATCATGGCGAAAAAATTAAATTAATCTCTTTAAACTATAAATCTCTTATTGTTCTTTCATAGAACAATATTAATATCAACGATAACTTCTTAGAACCAGCATGCTGAATAAAATAATATTTATTTGCCCTTTCTTATTCTTAGAAAACTGCCACATAGAGAATATATTACTATTTATACAGTGTTTTCCTAAACGTATTTAGTAGGAAGTCCAAAATAGAGTATACTAAGGATAACAGTGATGCTTGGAATAAATATTTCATTCATACGTTTATTATATTGAAGTAAAAAAAAAAACAAAATAAGTTCAAGCTATAAATTAATGGATAAATATTTCTTATTTCCTAAGCAATAAATCAATGAGAATAGTTAGTTCTCAAAGTTTGTTTTTCATAAGACGATATTTATTTCTTTTTATGTTTTTAATGAATGTATGGGAGAGCCAAAATGCTAATCAAAGCTATGCAAAACTATCTTGTAGTTACTTTTATTCGGAAAACATCGCAGCTGATAATATATAATGATTTTCGTTACTTAGATAAATACCAGACAAAGTACAACATGAAGCATTTTTTGTAATAATTAAAATAAAATATTTCCTGTATACAACTGCCGTACTAACCTAAAATACAACACTTTAAGCGATAAATTGATGCATATCCTCGATACCATTTTGTCAAATGATATTGTTATCAACGCAAGCATTTTTTACAGGCAGTTATCTTGAAACCAGAAGCCTAGATACGACATCGCTTAACTATTTATGATGTAACTTTCTTCCAAACAACTCCATCGATAAGATATAATGATTTATATTGTGTTTCTGAAACAATCTTGCTCGGAAAAATATCAAATAGATCGCAGTGACGACGAAAAATAACTTCTTCCTCCTAAAGCCACTTAAACAGAGCGTTGGAAAATGCGAAGAAAAGATTTTTTTTTAAGTGCTCCAGTAAGATAAAGGTTTATCTGAAAAGGATAAAAAATAAGAGAGAGAGAAAGAGCGAAGTTGCATTCTTTTGTGGAGTTTGTGATAAATGTTTCTATGCTCTGCTCCAAAATGAATGAGATTCACAGCTGCGTTTTGAAGCTAACTAACATCGCGAGGCTGTTTGAAGTGCTTTGTTCCCAGCCGGCCCAAATTGTTATTGTATTGAAAGAGCTCGTTTTGGCAAATAATGGCTCTTTGTGAAAGCTTTTCAATTTAAATATGCTTTCAGGGGAATTGTTTGTCTTTTCTGTGGCCTTATATCGCGATTCTTTCTGAAATGCTGCTTTGCGTAAAGATACACTTTTGAACTTTTATTCGGATCCTTATTTTATGCACTGGCTGCTTATAATATGAGGCCTTTTTAAGCTCAAACTAATATTGATGTCAGCTAATATCGCGAAGTTGCGCAATCTTCCAAAGAAAAATAAGTGATGCATCTTTATTTTTGGGATAAAAGTGCAGTGAAGAGTAGCTCTTTTACAAAATGTTTGTTTTTATTTGTATATTGCATTAGATTATTCTGTAAAATCAATAATGTTTAGAATATTTAAGATGAGAGGATTTTACTTATTTTAACATCGATGCCATACAAAAGTTAAAAAAATGGTTGCGATGAATGAATGTATCAATATTTTTACTGAAATATTTCATGGAATTTCGCTACTGAATAAATAAAAATATTGTACAAAACTGCATTTTTACACAATGGATCAATGAATACTTATTTCAAAGGGAAAATCTTATATTTTCATTGGTTTAACAGTGAATGCCTTTAGTTTTTGTCTCGCTTTTGCTTTACAACGGAAAGAGGGTTGCAGTAGCTTCTGAGAGCATAGACCCCTGAGCACCCGAGGGCAGAAGTCTGACTTCTAGCTCACAAACCATTTTTACGGAACTGGTTTCATTCATTCATCCACAGATCGTAATTTAGATCTGGAGCAAACAACGATCACCTCTGATCCGGTACCCCGAGTGGTTTTGCTTTTGACATAGATGACTTTGTGACCACGGTTGATTTAACGTGCGCCAATCACCACACACACATACATACGGAGAGTCTTCGTCAGGCAGGTTTGAACTCGCATCCCAAGGGATGCGAATCCAAAGCCGTTCTAAACATTATATCCCAGGGTTCGGTCATTTGTTTATTTGTGGAGGAATGCAGAAAAACAAACTTATAAATATTGTTACGTTTTTAGCGTAGCGGGATCGGATTGAATGGACTTTATTTGAGGACAGCACAAACAAATTTATTTACAGCTATTTACAGGTATATACAAGATGACTTGGAAAAGTAAAACTTCAGAAAACACAATTCAGCAATAAT
>JAOUZG010002851.1:9691852-9706706 GCA_026289955.1 Argiope argentata | reverse complement strand
GCAGCCAACGTTTTCACCTTTGGCGTGCGTTTTGCTCGCTTGTAACAATATATATATATATGTAGGATATTCCACAGAACCATTTTAATTAACCAACATCTGCCTTCATCTTGTTTTGTCAACACCCGATGATATATGGAATCCAAAGCAAGAGTTGTAAAAGTTAGATTATTTTCCAGAGAGCCATTATTTTTAATTGGTTTGGCATTCCAGAACAACGCCACCTATCGGTCTTTCGAAAGTCTGTCCCAATTAATTTTGAATCAGAGGCTCACTAACTTTCGTCCAGAGAAGACGCCTGTCTTCACGCGTCAGCGAATTCCCGCTAAGTTCAGCGGCTACGCGGTAATATGTTTTCAGTCATAATGTTTCTCCATCTCTAATGTCCTCCTAGAGGAAATAATCTAACTTTCTGATTATTAAATATCTCCATGTTTTAATTCTTTTTAATGTTTCCCTGTAAATACCCCCTTGTAAATATTCCCCTTTAACTCTAAATAAATTCTTTTATTTTTTCTAAAGAAGTCTCTTCATCCTTCGTTTGTATTATTTTAATTTTGGTTTAGAAACTAACCCGTAAATATTAAAAAACCCCTAGACATCACGCCACTAAAACCCCGCTATCTGAAGAGTCTAATTTTTTGGAAGATTTATTTAGACTCCCACAGAAATAATGGGGGTTCGGCCGGGATTGATTTAAAAGTCTTCTTTAAGTATCCCATTATTTTGAATTACTGTCCCTTAAAAGAAAAAGAAAGAAATTGGCTTAAGGCCTTAGATAAAAAAAAAACTGACTGAATTTTTAAACGCGCGGCTTGCCTCTCTTATACTAACAATTAACAACATATTCATGCCCTGCCCAAGTGGAGTCGTCTCATAATTCAAAGCTGTTCTCAAAAGCCCCTTCAGAAGTCCTGCAGATGAAAGCTAACAGTTTACGTCCACTTCAGAAATCCTTTCTACTGCGGCGATCAGCAGTGTCTCCGTCGATCTTCAAGGAAACAAGTAAAACATCTTAAAACTACCAGTGAAACCATCAACAACGCCAGCGAGAAGTCGTGATATGAGGTACTGTCTCTTAATGTTTTAACTAAAGAAGAATCCGAAGAACTTCAGTCTTGTTTATAAAATTGATTTTAGCTGTGCAAAAGAAATAATTCATATATTTTTAAAGTGTATGTGATCATATTTTTAAGTATCATGCGAGTATATATTTTTTAAAATATTATTTTTCTATTTGTGATGCATAATAATATAGCACATAAGTATATATTTTAAACATTAAGGAAATCGGGAGTAATATTCAAATTGTTATATTTTTATGTTTTCATTTAAAAAACGAATTGATTCGTCCTATTATATATTGTTTCTTAAGTGGCATTCGCCAGAAGTGCATAGTTCGTTAGTTTCGGTTTCGATTTCCTCACAGACGCTTCATTAAAAATGCATTTATATTTCGCCCTCAGCGACTGATCCTAAGTCAAGAGCTACTTAAGTGTTTAGGTTATGCCTCTCATTCAAACGTGTGTTCCTTTTTAGAATCTGATTAATGTTTTTTAGAAGTGCTTGCTTTTAATGGTGTAGTATAGTAATAACAAAGTTCTTTCCGCGAAGTAATTAACTTATATTTAAGTTAGAGTGTTTAGTTTTATCTAAAGAACTTTGATGATTAAATTCTTTTTCACATTTTAACAAAATTTTATTACAGTTTTTAAAATAAGATTTTTATTATTTAGTTTTTATTCTTTTCAAACTCTTTTTCTCTTTATTACAAGAAAATGAGACAACTGATGTATTAAATGTTTTTGTAAAAGTGTTTTGTTTTTCAGTTGAAATTAATAATTGAGATAGGCAAACTAAAATATCGAATAATTCAAACTAATTTTACACGTTACTAGTCTAAAATATTTCTTAATGAATGAAATTTCCATATTTTATCGTATATTTAGTGTATTTTGGTGCAATATTATTCTTTCTTAAGAATTTTGATAAATGAGAAAACGAAATTTGCCATACCATAGCAACATTATTGTTACTATCTGAACACGCGACAATTTCGTTAATTTCTTTAATTGTTTACTAAGTTTAAATTTAAATTTTAAAATGGCATATCTCGGCAAAGGTAGACGCGAAGATTCTTTCGTATTGGCCAAACAATTAAATTTAGAAGCTGATCAATCTATGACATACGCTACACTCAAAGATCTAATTACTAGTAGTGAAAATTATGACGAAGACCTAACAAAAAACCTGCATACAACTATTGTTGAAGATCGCAAAGCCAGAGAAGAAAAACAACGTATTGAAGAACGAGAAGAAAAACTACGTTTAGAAGAAAGAGAAGAAAAATTACGTTTAGAAGAAAGAAAAGAAAAATTACGCCTCGAAGAATTGAGGCTAGAGGAACAAAAAAGGCAGGACGAACTCGCTGAACGCAAACGCAAAGACGAATTTGAATTAGAAAAATTAAAGATTCAAATGCAATCTAAATTAGACACGGGTACATCCGACACAAATGATACTAAGTTTCTGATCAAAGAAGTATCAAAATTTCTACATCGCTTCGACATGAAAGAAGATATTAGTCTTTATCTTAAATTATTTGAGTGTCAAGCTCAAAGATTGAATATTTGTCAAGAAAATTGGGTTTCTCATCTATTAGGCTTATTACCATCGGAAGTATCTCACATCATAGCCAGAGAACCGGACGAGAAAGCTAACTGCTACGAACATGTAAAAGAGCTACTGCTCAAACGATTCAAACTAACTCCGGAAAAATTTCGACAGTTATTTGTCACTCATCAAAAGGCACCTGAAAGAACATGGACTGATTTTTACCATGAATTAAATACGTATTTCAACGGTTGGATTAGTGGATTACAAGTAGATACTTTCGAGAAATTGTCAGATTTAATGATAACAGATCAACTTAAACGAAAAACGCCTTTTGAATTCAAAGAATTTTACCTAGATGAATTGCCTAATATGATCTCTCCTGCCCAATTAGTGGAAAAATTAGAAGAGTTTGAAGATGTTAAAAGAACTTTCAAACAAAAAGCGAGCAGCCCATTTGCTAAAAAACAAGAATTCAAATCCATTGAAAAATATCACAGATCTGAAGCACTGAGAAGATCTGAGTATAACAGAACGGATAAGAGGTACCCAGTCACCAAGTACGAAACTCGTCAAAGAGCTCAAGACAGCGCTCAGAAAGGATGTTACAACAAAGATTACGAAAAGCACTCGAGCTACAATGCATCCAAGCATGCTCAAACGAATTATTCAAAGTCGCAGAAATTCAAAGAACTGCCGAAGAAAGTAAATACGTTCATCACGAACAAATCAAATGCCAAAGAATAGATAAATGAATCAAAGGGAACTTGCACTCTCATCGTTAAAGAAGGTTTACGCACTAAAGAAATATTTTTCGGAAAGACGAAAATCACGGCATTTATAGATAGTGGTAGTACCGTAAGTTTGCTACGAGAAAACACAAGCAGAAGGATAATGGATCCAACCAAATTATCACATAATAAAATGCTTCTCACAGGCATTGGTGAAGCACAAGTTACAACGATCGGTTCCTTTGAACGTGAATTTGAAATGGACAAAGAAAATTACATATTAACTTGGCATGTTGTACCTACTGACAAATTAAAATTCGAAGCAGTCATTGGATCTGATATTTTAGAACAAGCATCGATAAATTTCACCAAAGAAGGAGTTCAATTCCAAAAATATGAGAATCAAGTATTGCTCATGCAAATATCTGCCGAAAATCTTCAAGAAGAATTAGATCTGCGCCATATTGAAAATCGTGAAATTAAGAAGGAACTTGAAACATTAATACAAGGCTACAAGCCCGAAAAAACGGCATCTACCGATGTTACAATGAAAATTATCCTGAAAGACGAAGAACCAGTATGTCAACCACCTCGTCGACTAGCTTTCACAGAAAGAAAGGAAGTAAACAAGCAAATTGAAGAATGGCTCAACGAAGGCATTATACGTCCGAGTTCATCAGAATATGCAAGTCCAATCGTAATTGTAAAAAAGAAAGATGGATCTTCAAGATTGTGTGTTGATTACAGAAAATTAAACCAGAAGCTCGTAAAAGATAAATTTCCTTTACCTCTCATCGAAGACGTTTTGGACATTTTACAAGAAGCAAAAGTATTTTCTTCGTTGGATTTACGCAATGGTTTCTTCCACGTCGATGTTGACGAAGATAGTAGAAAGTATACGTCCTTTATTGTTCCAGACGGACAATATGAATTTAATAAAGTTCCTTTTGGACTAAGCACAAGTCCTGGAGTTTTTCAACGCTATGTATCAAGTATATTTAGAGATCTTACCCGCAAAGGAATTGTAATCACTTATTTAGATGATCTCGTAGTCCCAGCGAAAAACGAGAAAGAAGGTCTAGAAAAACTTAAAATTGTGTTCGAAGTTGCAAAGAAATACGGATTAGAAATTAAATTCAAGAAATGCCAATTTTTAAAAAAGAAAATCGAATTTCTAGGTCACATTGTTGAAGGTGGAACTATTAAACCGTCTACTGCAAAGACACGGGCTGTCCAAAAATTTCCAGAGCCAACAACGATAAAACAAGTTCAAAGTTTTCTTGGTTTAACCGGCTATTTCCGCAAATATATCAAAGACTATTCAAAGATAGCTAAACCACTTAGCGATTTAACTAGAAAAGAAAACCACTTTGTTTTTGGTACTCAACAAAAAGAAGCATTTGAGAAGTTGAAGAAAATCATGTCTGAAGGCCCACTTTTGCATATTTACAAGTTTGGAAGAAGAACAGAGCTGCATACAGACGCTTGTAAACAAGGGTACGGTGCAATTTTATTACAAGAAGCCGACGATGGAAAATTACACCCAGTTTACTACATGTCAAAGAAGACAAATTCCGCAGAAGAAAAGTACGACAGTTACGAATTAGAGGTACTTGCAATTATCAATGCATTAAAAAAGTTTCGTGTTTATCTTTTAGGACAACGTTTTAAAATCGTAACTGACTGTGCAGCATTTCAAAAGACTATGCATAAGAAGGATCTAATTACACGCATAGCTAGATGGGCACCTCAATTAGAAGAATTCGATTACGAAATAGAACACAGAGCTGGAAGTCGAATGAAGCATGTTGATGCTCTGAGTCGTTATCCAGTAATGATGATCTGTGATGATACATTAACTTCAAAGTTGAAAAGAGCACAAGAAGAAGATGATAGCATACAAACATTGAAGTCACTTTTAGAGAAACAAGAATCTGAAGAATTTTTCGAACGGAACGGTATACTCTACAAATATTTAAATGGTCGAGAATTAATCGAGATCCCTAAAGCAATGGAAACTGAATTGATTAAAATGATCCACGACAACAGTCATTTCTCAGTAGCAAAAACAGCAGAAATTGTGAAACGGGAATTTTTTATTCCAAATATAATCAACATCGTCAAAAAAGTAATCGTTAATTGCGTTCCATGTATCTTAGCTAATAAGAAAACTGGCAAAAAGAAGGGTTTCTAAATCCTATTTCTAAAGAAGACATACCCTTAAGTACGTACCATGTCGACTTCATTGACCCTTTACCTTCGACGAATAAAAGCTATCAACACATTTTCACTGTAGTAGACGCATTTACGAAATTTACTTGGCTATATCCCGTCAAGACTGTATCTGCTGAAATTGCCTTGGAAAAGTTAAAACTACAACAGAAAACCTTTGGTAACCCTGTAAGAATTATCACTGATAGAGGTTCAGCGTTCACTTCAAAATTATTCAACGACTACTGTACTGAAGAAAACATACAACATTTACAAATAGCAACAGGTGTTCCTAGAGCAAACGGTCAGGTAGAACGAATACACAGAACTTTGATTCCCGTCCTTACCAAGCTATCGTTAGACGACTCGACCAAATGGTATAAATATGTCGACAGATTACAAAGAATACTAAACAGCACTATATCTCGAAGCACTAAATGGACACCATTTGAACTTTTAGTTATAACCAAAATGCGGAATAAGGAAGATATCCGAATCAAAGAACTACTATTAGAAGAAATGACAGAAGAATTTCAAGAACAACGTGAATTTCTAAGGAAAGATGCCAAAAAGAACATCGAAACCATACAATCTGAGAATCGAAAGACTTACAACAAAAGAAGAAAAAGAGCTTCAAAATACAAAGAAGGTGATTTAGTAGCAATCCAAAGGACTCAATTAGGAAATGGACTAAAACTAAGACAGAAGTTCTTAGGTCCTTATAAAATAACTAGAGTGAACTCTAAAGATAGGTATGAAGTAGAAAAAGTCGGTCAGCACGAGGGTCCGAACTCTACCACCACATCAGCTGACTTAATGAAGCATTTTTATACTAATTGAATTTTGAATATCAGTTATTATTTTTCATCTTTCTCATATTATACCTTTTGAGAAATTAATTGCTACTGTATGGTAAAGCTCGTTTCAAATAATTATATTATATTCGTTTGCAAGAATAATCGTATTTTCATATCGTTTTTTTTAACATTTTTTATCAACCTATTCTAAAGAATTTTCATGATTTAATATTTAGTTAATTGTAGGTTCACAATATAAAATATTTTGGAATTTTTATGTGCTTTATTCTAGATCTGGAATTGTGAACATTGAGTATACATCTTTTCATCTGGTATTTTATTTTGTTATTTTTAAGAATATTATTGAATTTATTGAATATTATTGAAATTTGTTATTTTTAAGAATATTATTATTTAAGAATTTTGAGTACCCACTCCAAAATTGTACTCAAAAGTAAGTTGAGAACCAAAGACAATGATGGGATTTTTTATATTTATTTTTGAGGTGTCCCCCAGAAATTTACTCTTACATTAGAAGTAATTCATCACCAGGAGCATTTAGATGCAAATAGAGACTGTACTTATACTTATTACGATATATGATAAATAACAATAGCTGAATTTATTGGTAAGTACTGTCTAATTACCACTGAAAGCCAAGAGAATCTCAAAAATATACCTCTGAAAATGGCCTATGTGGATTGTCCTAGGATCAAACTTACAACGTTCCGAATAACATAACCATTATACAAAAGTGCACTTCAGTCCAAGACATGTTATTTGACTTAAAAAGGTAAATTCGCAATACTCCCCTAACAACGAGTCAGCAGAGAGACAACCGATTTTTATAGAGCCAAGTGTTATGAGAAACGTATGAGTGACTTTTCGAGTAGATGCGTCAAGTGAGTCTGACGACTTTGTTTGCACACTGCTTCAAGTGTGTCTGACGTCTTTTTACTTGGATTGCTCTAGGACAGAACTTATAACTTTCTGGTTTTTAGCCGAATAACGTAACCATTAGACAAAAGTGCACGCCAGTACAGGGCATATTATCCTTAATGCAACTTTTTAATTATCAATAAAACTTAATTACGAAAATCTGGGAGAAATTCAAAAGAGAAATAAACAGCTCATGAAAAGTGTTAAATGCCTTAGTTCAACACAAATAATGCACACTATCGTATCATATTGTTAAATACTAAATTTCACAAAGCACAATGATATAATAATGCACAACTTTGTCTGCCGACTTTCTGGCATAGAGGTAGTGGGTCTTCCTCGTGTTCTGGGAGTCCTGGTTTGGGCATGGTTGTTCTGCATTCTATCTGTGAGATGAGTGAATGTGCCCCCCCCTGTAAAAAGGGGCTGTACAGGCAAATGTGTTGAGCGTGTAGCTAAGTCGTACTCTCGGCCCAAGTAGGCGCTACTTCAAAACCAAGATACGCTCCTATCGGCTTAAAAAGTCTGCGGCTGTATCAGTGGGGGGGCTTGTCCATAGGAAAGGGCCATAAGTAACAACGACAACACAACTTTGTCTAATAGGATGTGTTGCTAGGTTGTTTAGATAATAGAATAGCATATACATTAGAACATTCGGGATATAGATGTCCCTTTTATAGTATCGCGCTCGCTGTCTGCACTTCCATTTTTTTATATTCTCAAAAAGTAATGCAGCATCATTTATATGTAAGCAATTATTTTCCAGAGTTTCTTTTTTAATTTCTTATCACGAACGAAAACAATCTAGAGCATGCTGCCACTAGTACAAATATGTTTACATTGATTTTAACTTTTGATTTTTAATAAAACGATCAACACATTCTTTTAATTGATTATTCAAACAAGTTTGAATAATAAAAATTTGACTATTGACTTTTTATGACTATAGGTTTTATAAACTATTGACTCCATATTTTTCACACATAGCTGCACAATGTTAAAAAAAACTTTTATACATATGACAGAAATATGCTTTCGATCATTATGAAAAAGCAGATCTTTACAGTTATGTATTAAAAATATATTTAAAAAATATAAAAGTATAGATATACTCTGTGGAGTGTAACATCTATTTAGAAGTACATGGTAAATTTAAATTATTTTATAGATAACCGATAATAGGAAAGTAAACATAATTAATTTATTACCATAAAACCATAATTAATAAACACATTTCGTTATTAGAGAGACTGTCTGCAGGAGAACGGAAACAACAAGGTTTTTAATAGTTAAAAAAAGTATAGTTCAGAGAGATCATAATTTATGATCTATATGTTGAGGAAATAATGAGAGTAAAGTTTATCAAATAATGGATGCTTTGCATTGTCTTTAAAATCCTTTATGAATGATTAAACTGCATAAATAATGGCACAAGAAAACAAAACGCATAATTCATTAATTGATTTATTATTATGTTTGAACAAATACTCGTAATATTATACTAGTATTTGTTTAAATATAATTAGGTACATACAATAGGAATACGCGGCAAATTGTTTATAGGATGAGCAACAAAAGAGGGAGGGATTTATTTTCTTTTTCTAAATATAAGTAGATAATATAAAAAAACCCGAAATTTTTGATTCGTAATTTTAAAATTAAATTTGAATTTACTTGAAGAGTAAAATCATAAATAATATTACTGGACATCTTGGATTCGAGTTGTATAGTAAAAATCATTTAGAAATAATTCTAATTTAGGACAGCTATTTACAGAATTTTTATAGTAAACATTTCTGATTTTTTAGTAGTATTATGAAGTAAAAATATAAAAAGATATATTTTCATCAATAATAAATCTACACATCAGTAAATAAAAAAGGGAATAGTCAATATAAAAATGCCTAAAATATACATGTTTATCCTAAAGTATAACTAGTTCATGAAGAATTTGTTATACACATTGTAAAACTTATTTCATAAGCATTTCACTCGGTAATACTGCAATAAATATTCCAATATATTTTTTTTGCTTCGAATTTGGATTAAATGTTTTTATCTAAATATACCGGTGGTTGATGGAAGTAGATCGAGAAAAGTGGATGAGAATTCGCCGATTAAATAAGCCGATTTTCTCTTTCCTTGGAAAGAAAAATAGTTTAGGATGTGTTATTTCCATTTTATTTATAAGTTTTACTTCAAGTGTGAGAACTTGGTCTACAACTGGTATGAACTGTGAGTATTCATACTGCATTATTAATGTTCAAATTGATATGTTTAGAAGACATTCATATTACACCAGATGCTTGTGCAGTTCGAAAATGAGAACATTGTTTATATTCATTGTTATAAATCTCTTATTATACTGATAGAGGTGACATGGTGCTAGCATGAAAACTTCTAATTCAGAGGGTTTCAGGTTAGACAATTCAAAAGAACCATCGTGTAAAGGGGCCTGATACAACTTGAATCAGTCAGGATCAAACGTCCTCCCACTGGTGTGGAGAGAAAGGGGTGAAATTCATGCTTTGGGGGGGTGAAATGTATTTTTCTATTGCAAAGGTTTCAACCACAGGTGAAGCGTAATATAAGGTCAGATTAGTTTTCTAATTTCCGGCTCTTAGCCTCTCCCTGTGTTAGGGCGCAGCTCTACCACCTCGTGTGCACCCCCGGCAACGGCTTCGGCCGGCTGAACGTATTGCGTCCGAGATCGGTCTTGGGCCCCCTCGACCGTTTCTATTTTTTTTGCTCTTCAAGCCACTATCCCGTATTCTAATTTTGTCTCCAAGCGATCTCCATCGCCGGAGAGAAGAGCTCCTTATCTAATATGGCCCTGGCGTCGACGGTCCAGTGTCCGGATTGTGGACGGAACTTCAAGACAAAAAGATGACTTGGCGTTCACCGACAGAGGACACACCCCAGTGAGTACAACGAGGAAATTCAAATCCCAAACTCGAAATTGAGGTGGAAAATTGAGGAATTGACCCTGCTCGCTCTACAAGAGCTTCTATCTGCCTACCAATTACGTCTCAGAATATAAGGATATCTTCAGAAAAATCTGGATGGAGTTTAGATCTACACCGAACAAAGAGACCCTGTTTTATAAAGCAGCCATGGTATACGCTATGATCTTTCCCGAGCCGTCAGAATCCAGAAATCCAGCTTCCAACCGTTTCGACCAAGACGCACCGAGAGTCGTGTTTATTTAAAATATTTATTTGAAAGCAAATAGAAGATACATTGGCGGTTTTAGGAGAACCACTTAACCTTACATACATAGCAACCGACACGCAAAGAAAATCAAAAATTAAGAACACACGCTTAAATATTTAAACAAGCTGAAGACTTGAAGAAACAACTCCGGAGAGCCATTTGATTGTTGTTGTTCCATGCAGGTATTCCAGTGGGGGGGCGGCAAGGCCTGGTTCCGGAGCGGAAGGTGGACTTGTTGAAAGCAGTAAAGCAGGCAAAGGTTCTAATGAGGGCTCTAGTTGATATAACTGGGACGTCTCTGGAGGACAGCATCTTCCAGCGGTCTACTAAGTCAGTCTTAGATCTCTCACACCAGATTCCTCTATAATTAAGTGTCAGGGAGGAGAAGAAGATCTCGGTTTTCTGGTGTTGTAGCAGGAGGTCACGGCCCAGAGTAGCATTTCCGGCGTAGTACGTCAGCTTCCTTTGGTGAGCTCTGGCAAGATCAACCGGATCGCTGACCACCTGGGCATCAACAACATAAATTTTATCCCCCAAGATGGCGACGATATCCGGTTTTCTCTTGCCAGTAAGAGTATCATAAATCAGCTCTTCAATTACTCCAAACCCTCTTTGGCGGAGGCTTCTTGTCAAGTAGGCTAGGACTGCATTATGGCGGGCAATACGTTTGTGATGGGTGCGAGGACAGCATTGTGATAAATGATTCCGAGTTTCCCTCTTATGGCACCCGGCACGGCACATCCGGTCCTTTTTAGGCCGACCCCTGGCACAACGTGAAGCTGTCGGCAGGCAATTGATTCTAGTCTTAATTAGGTTTATAAAGTCCCTCCCGGATAGAAATTTATTAGGATTATGTACCCAGTCATGCTGACGGGGCACCGCCCGGCTAGAGCAAAGTGGCGCCCCATCAGCCGACCGATATAGGTTGTTTGAGTGGTATGTGGAGGCGTCTGAAGATATGTTGGCGCTCCTCACCCTATCCTCCAGCCGCTGCAAGTATGCCCCGGCGGCTCCCCCAAGGCTGCTCCCGGACAGGACGGTCCGAAGACGACCCAGCCGCGAGAGCCGCCAAGAAGGAACCACGACCCGGAGGCACGGCACACCAAGCCCTCCATCCGCAACTGACGAATATATGTAGGCGTTGGGGCTGTGGACACCCAGTCCTTTCAGAAGTGAAAGTCCTCCCACACTCGGGGCAGGCTTGACTAGTTCTGGAATCCATCACGGTCGCCAGTAAAACTCTTTTCTCCCGACACCGGTGGGCGCTGGGAAGTCGTCAGAGGCAATAAAATGAGCTAAAAGAGAAGATAAAATGACCGAACCAAAAGGCAGGGCCGAGATCGGACGCAGCACGTTTAGCCGGCCGAAGCCGTTGCCCGCGGAGCACCACGTGGAGGTATCGCTACGTCCTACCACAGGGAGAGGCTAAGAGCCTTATTAGAAAACTAACTCGGCTTGTATTGCGCTTCACCTGTGGTTATACAGCTTTGCAATAGCAAAATACATTGTATAGCTCCGCAAACGAAGAAGTAAGAAGCGACGCATTGAATACGCCCAAGCCCAGAGGGACTTCAAACGGAATCCAACCCGCTATGCGATGAAACTGTTGAACCCTGCTGGGCAACCAACACCTGGATGCTACGACGACGACTTTATGATATTTTAGGAGAGAAAGATCATCTATTCTCCAGCTGAATCATCTCATCTATTCCCCAGCTGAATACCAAAGAACGAAACATCCTGGATCCAGCCACAACATCGCTGATGACTCCAGTAACACTCGACGAACTGAATAGATCGCTACCGAAGAATAACACTGCTCCTGGTCCAGACGGAGTCACTTCACGTTTTATGAAGGGTCTCCCAAGAATGCACCTCCTTATATTAATTAATATCTTTATCTTCTGCAGGAAACTACCTGAGGATTGTCTAAACTCTAAAACTGTGTCCATACCAAAAAAGGATTTGGTAACCTCGCCCGGCGATTTCCGCCCAATATCGTTGACGCCCATGTTCGTTCGCCTTTTCACCAAGATCCTGGCGATGAGACTAAAATCGACTACCCAATGCCAGGTGGAGCAGAAAGGATTTATCCGCTCGGATGGCATTGTCCAAAACATCTTCCTTTTGGACTTTGTCTTAAGGCATGCCTCCTAGCGGATTAAGCATACCTTCCTGGCTACAGTGGATATCAGCAAGGCCTTTGACTCTATTACACACGATGCAATTTTCACTGGCCTGCATCAAAAGAACGTTGACCCGGCCTTCATAGAACTACTAAAATCCTTATATGGAGCAACGACAAGCACCTTCTCACCTTTTCGTGGACACAGATTTCACCCTACATGTTGAGTTCGTCAGGGATGCCCTATATTCCCGCTGCTTTTTAACAGCGCTATCGACGCTGCATTGGACGAACTTAAATCCTCCCCTGAGGGAATCCAGATCAACGACTTCAAGTAGACCCTCTCGGCGTATGCTGACGACTTGGTCCTTTTTGCCTCAACTGCCCCTGGCCTTCAAAAACTCCTGGATTAGGCAAGCGACACTTTAGCCAAATTAAACTTAAACACTGCAAAATCATCCACAATATCTATATTAGCCGACTCTAAAAACAAGAAAACTAATATTGGCAGCAACACTTTTAAAGTCGATAACTCACCCCTCCCGGCTCTCAAAATAGCAGTTTAATAAATATTTAGGGCTCATATAAATAAATATTTAGGGATCATGTTCTCGGCAAAAGGGCCTTTAGCCGCGGATAACGGGCCCGTTCTAGAAAACTTTCTTACTACACTCCGTAAAGCTCCTTTAAAACCTAAACAGCGAATGTTTATACTACGTAACAATTTAATACCAAAACTTCTTCACCGATTGGTCTTAAGCTCAGTTCGTGCCGGGAACCTCACCAAACTCGACTCTCGCATCCGTGCGTTCGTCAGCGAAGTACTGCACTTGCCTGGCGACTGCGCCAATGCCTACATATATTAGACTTTTTCGGATGGTGGGCTTGGTGTGTCATAACTCCGGGTCCTGATTCCTTCTTGGCGGCTTTCGAGATTGGGCCGTCTTAGTGTGGTCCTGTCCCGGGGCTGTCTTGAGGGGGCCACCGGAGGATACTTGCAGTGGCTGCTAGGGCGAGTTAACAACATTCATATTTCCTCCAAACCACATAATTATTTTTCAGACAACCTATATCGGTCGGTTAATGGGGCGCCACTTTGTGCTAGTCGCACGGTTCCCCCTCAACATGACTGGGTAAAATCATCTAAATTCTTGTCCTGGAGAGACTACATTAACTTAATTAAAACCCGTATTAATTGCTTGCCCACAGGGTATAGGTGTGCCAGGGGTCGACCTCGCAAATATAAGATGCGGCGGGCCGGATGTGGACGACGTGAGAATCTGAACCACATTTAACAGAATTGTCATAGGACCCACCACCGAAGAATAGAGCATCATAATACCATTACTAATTACTTGGTTCGAGCGCTCGAAAGAAGAGGATTCACGGTCAACTAGGAGCCAATATACTGTGACGTTTTCGGATAGATAAGGAGAAATATATCAAATTCTGTTACCACGGGAAAGCATTTATAGATAACAGAGGAATTTGTGGAAGGTGGAGATTGCAGACCAGACGGAACCAAGACGTCTCCTTGCTAGACGCCGTTTCCCCCTCTCTTGTGATTGGTCATTTGCCATCCAGGGCTAGTTTTTGAGACCGAGATAAAAAGGAAGAGAACCAGGTGTAGGGAGCGAAGTGTTAGGAGCAGACTGATGAAATAACAGCTGGTGCTTGGAGGGAGGATTCAACTTGGAATTCTGTGGAAAATTCTCAGGAGAGAATTTGGAAGGTGCGTAGGCCGCCTCGCCCTGTAGCCGAGCCCACGTGGAGTTCACCGGAACCTTTGGAAACATTCAGCGTCTCGTGTGAAGTGTGAAAGCTCATCCGAGCTTTGGAAATACCTCCAAGCTGAACAGCTGTCTCCTGAGGTGCTCTTCCAGCCAGTTCATCACCTTACGCTCTACAAACCCAGCAGGTTAATCGACAAGCAGAGAATCCCGAACCTCGGATCAGATCTTGCGGGAGTTTCAAGAACTCCACCCTCCTTCTTCTACGAGAAAGACTACTTTACTATTTGAGGCACAGCACCTTCCCCTAGTGGAACTCCGAACGTAATTGCCTAGGTGTTCGTAACCTATTTAATCAAGAAAGTGTAATTGTGCAAATTATATATGTATTATAGCTGGAAATAGATTTTTATTTCTCCAAGTCCTGGTTTGTTTACGGCCCAACTCACCAGTAGCCCCGGCCAAAACGTTACAATACGATACTCCAGCTAGCAA
>JAOUZG010002851.1:9593131-9616852 GCA_026289955.1 Argiope argentata | reverse complement strand
CAAAATCTATAATATTCATAATAAAAATGGCTATACTTTGAAGAAAAAAATTATTTCTTTAACATTTCACCAATTTAAAGGAATATAAATAGAAAAAGATATACTGTAATAAATTTATTTATAACCTTTTTTTATTCTGTTATAAATTTATACCATCGTCATGTATTGTTTAATGTATTGTATTGTTTAATGTATTGTATTTAAACAATACATTAACCAATGTATTGTTTAAACAGACGTGTACGAAATTATTTCTGCCACACATATTTTTTTCCCTTTTTCTTTTAATTTGGTAAATTTCACCACAGTTCCAAAGTTTCGCGGAACTAAATTTGGCATCAGTTGCTTTCAATAAAGAAACTTAATTTTTTTTTTTTGTATTTTACCCAATAGCAGAGGGTTTAAAAAATACAGGAAGAATGAAATGGAATAAATGTTATTATTTTATACTAGTTAGCTATATATATATATATATATATATATATATATATATATAATTGTACGTTAAAAAGGTTTTATTATTCATTAGAAAAACGCTGGAATGTTACTATTCATCTTTAGATAGATAACATATATAAATTATTCATAGCATCAAGTGCACTAAAATATTTTTGTATTTCATGGAATATAGATAGAAAAATTGCACACAAAAAAGCACAACATGGAAATGATATCTACTAAGGATCAATATGAGTGTGTCAATTTGTTAAGAAATGTTTTGTGAGAAGATAAACAGATTAAGGTATCCAAAAATAATGCGAAATAAAACATAAGAGAACAAGAATACATCTAGCCGAAAAAAGTGAAAATATTTTATTAAAATTATAATTTTCTGAGAAAAAGATAAATATTGTAAACAAAACCTATATTTCTATACCGTTAAAGATATTAAGTTTATAAACTTATTCTATAATTCTATATAATTTTTAAAACATTGTATTTACCCAGAACTGAACATTGTTGTTAAGCACTTAATTTCTAAAAATTGCTTTTTTGTTGGTTGTACATCAAACGGAGAAAACATGAGTGCGAATATTTCTTCAATTTATTCTTTTAAATATTTTTTTTTATTCCGCGTAAGAAAAAAAGCTACAAAAGTTTCATCTGGATTTTTTTCTTCATATTTTGAAGTAATTTGATAAAGTTTAATTATGATTCTTCTATTATTTTATACCAAAATTAAAAACAAATGGAATATGCTTATAGCATTAATTGAGGATAGCTTTGAAATGATTCTGCCTTTTAAGAGAAACTATTAATAAAAAATTAATTAACATTATTTTTAAAATTTTACGTATAAAAATGTTTTATAAAAACATAATGTTACTTTTTATTCTGATTATTATTATTTTGAATTAATTTTATATTGTTTAATTTTGATGCTTCTAGAACGTTATACCAAAATTAAATACAATTAGAATACGTGTGCAGTATTTATTGAAGATGATTTAAAAAAATCCTCCTTTTAATAAATACTATTCATATAAATACAGTTCCGGAACTTTTGTAGCTTTTAAAAATTAATTTTTCGTTATAAAGTTTATTAAAATACGTAAAGCTTTATTAATTCACTTCTAGTTAAACATTATTTTTTACACTATGAAGGAAAGGCAGAATTCCTTGAAACGATATTATGTCACTTCCATGTGCTAACACAATGAAAGTCTTTTTATATTCTCAAATTACAGAGTTAAGAAAGTCAATTTAATTTAATGAAACTATATCACCGAGTTTAGAGGTGCATTATTTTTAAGCTAATTATTAACTTCCCTCCTCGGATGGAATTCAAAATGAAAAGTGAGATTTCTCTCTTCGAAATTAATTATTTTAATCTCCTAAAATGCACAATTCTGGAAGGCTTATCATGGGAAAGCCTTATTTAAAAGGTGCGCTTCCATTAAGAGAAATGTTTAATTAAGTTCTAAATTAAAACTTTGAAAATAAAAGGCAATTTTACAAAGGTAAATAAATTCATAATTGAGTTTGCGTTATTAAGAAACTAAAACGAGCGAGTCGAATCGCGCTAATAATGCAAAGTGTGCTTTTAAAGCAATCTTATCGGGATCATATGCGCGGAGGTTTGAAAGAATTAAAAAGGCAGCAACTGATAAGTAGATTTTGAAATTTCAAGTGCCGAAAAGCTTGTTATTTATCTAGTTAATGAAGAAAAGTGGATGGAATTAAGTTTGACGCAACTTTCAAAAGATAAAAAGCGCTTCCTTTACGATTTAGATAGATGAAACTCTATTTCGAATGATGTTTTACTGAATTTTTACTTTGTAGAATTATGTTTAGATACAATGTGATAGTTGTTTTAATGCAAATCAATGCTGTGATAGATACATATGATAATTATTAAAGAATAATAGTAATAGAAATCGTATAATATGTGAATATTTTGTGAGTTGAGCTGAGATTTCTTTAATTTTTATTATCATATGAGAACATGATGTTGTTTTCGTTAGGGGTTTTTGAATAATTGAAATTTGTAATCGTGTAGGCAATGAATAAAGTATAAATGTCGATCATCAAAATCTTTAAATAGCAATTTTTTTTTTACTTTCTTTTATCAGTATTGCATCATTATTATGTATGCTCCTTAGAAGGCAGATGCGTTTTTAAAAGATTAACCTCCTTTTACTAGTATTGCTTTTTCAAGCTGATTTTAACAATTTAATTACAAATTAAGTAAGACATATAATGGCTTTAAAATAAGAATGTACTCACATAATAACTTGGAATTTGCGATTGTAGATTTTATTTATTTATTTATTTGGCTATGCTGTGCCACATTCATGAGATCAAAATATTTATCAATTTATAATAAAACCAATACTTTTAATGTTTACAAAATACAAATGCCTAAAAGCACAAAACTGTGAGCCATGGAAACTCGCAATGATTTTGTATGAGATGGGGTTATACTAAAAATCGCAGCCGACGTTTATATATGATTATAAGAAAACAATATTTTTTTTAAATATAAAACTAAAAAGGTTAACATGCGGTATATTGGAAAGCATCCCTCCCAAATCAGGTTGAGAGCTCTGAAAATATGCAAGACAATGCAAAGGAAACCGTGGATGTTCTACGAGTATAGTTTTAGTTTAGTTTAATTATATTAACGTCCCGCTATAAAGCAACACTAGGTCTATTTTGGAAGGCATCTCGTAATTTTTAACCATGGTCAGATAAGGAAGACGACACATGAGCTGACTATTTCCACACCTCAACGTTTTTGAACGTTTTGCCCTGCCATATTCAATGAAATTGGACCTCAAACCTGAAACCCTTCCAAAGCTTAAACCTTACTTCCATGTTATCACTGACCATAAAACATTCTACAAGAATGTGTGTAACAAACATAGAACTATTACAAATTGAGCAAAATGGTGTTGGGTCACCCATCAACAGATGTCGTTGAGTGAACAGAGTGAGCCCAATCCTCAACCTAGTTAACATTGTGTCCTGCTTTCGGCTGGGCAAAGTGGTCCAGAAATCCATTGTGGGCTTAATTGAATGGAGCTTATTACGAATCTGTGCGTCCCATTCATTTTGCCATTCAGAATGCAAAATGCGGCATATATGTTTCTTGTAATGAGGAAGAAGAATCTGTGGCGACAAGAAAGTAGTAGCCAGTTTAGCAGCCTTACCAACCTTTTCATTTCCTGCAGTTGCCACATGTACAGCATAAGATAGTTTGAAAGCATTTCCAAATAAGTTTATCATACAAATTCAAAATGTTGAAAAGCAAAGGATGAGCATGTTAAGTGGATACTAGCATGTAAAGTTGATAGGGATTCCAATGCGTGCAGTGAACCAGTGTTTATATAGTTGTCTGCAGAACAATCCGAGATACACAATAAAGATTTTAAAATAGCAGTTATTGTGGCTGTAAAAATTGAGCAAACTGAACGAATTCTATAAGCTATTGTGGAATTTGAAATAATACTGCTTTTTCTGAAATTAAATTTTAAAAACATGGTTATATTAATGTTATTTTTTATTATCTAAAACACGAATGCGTTTTTTTTAACATTGCAGAATCTTTTGTCTATGTTTTTGTTTGTTCTATAGTGTTATTGCCACGAAACTAACATCCAGTTAAAAAATGGCGTACTTGGTGGCGAACTGAACTTGCGCATCTCAATTTGGTTCAACCGAGCCTTGGTTGAATTCTGGTTTCAAGAAAAATGCATGATTTTTTTTGTGTCCATCTTTTTTCCATTGTCTTTCACTTTTTTTTTCTTCTTCTAAAATATGTAATCACATATTCATTATTATTATTTGTAATTATTTTAGTTCAGTGTAACTAAATCTTTAGAAAGTTCCAGACAATTCTTATACTATTTATAACAAAATACATATGATTAAGCTAGGTGTAATATAAGGTAGCTGTTTCTCTATTCTAGTTCTATGTAAAGTTCTATGTAAATGCATTTAAATTTTTACATTACTCAGAAACAAAAGAGAGTTAGGAAATTTTAACGTTTTTCCTGGAGATGACACTGTCAAATTAGAAAATTTCATAAATAAAAATAAACAAGCAACTAATACTAATTCAGCTAAAAATTTATATTTCAGTAATTTTATATTCATTTAAACCAAAGTTTGTAAAATACTTTTTTTCCTCGAGATTTTTAAATTATATGTAAATTTTTATTCTATTCTTCAAAAAATATCAATGTAAAAGCTTGAGTATTTGAAATATAAAATGGCAATCTATAAGGTTTATATATTGTTTAATAATAACTTTTTTTCACGCCTATAAAACATTCACTGAAAAAGCTTTTAGAAATATTTTTTGCAAAATAAAAATGAACATTTTAAATTCATTTAAGCCAACGTTTGTAAAAAAATACTTTTTTTGAGAAATTTTTAAAGAAAATTTATATTTTTGTTTGATTTATAAAAAAAACATCAACACGCTCATGTGTCTTTCAAATATGAAATGCTTATCGTGCATTTCTAAATGGTTTAATAATAACTTTTTTCATGCATATGAAGAAAAATTAAAGCTTTTAGAAATATTTTAATTACAAAATAAAAGTATACATACATTTGCATAAAAATGAAAACCTTTCCCAGTTTCGAAGATAATAAAAATATATATCTTTTCTAACAATAATGTTTGCTTTCTAAGATTTTCAGAAAAATTTATGATGGCACTCAGTTTCAAAATACTGTTTTCCTAATTTTACTTTTATTCGTTCCACACCTTTAGATTCTTTGTTTTAGGATTAAAAAAATCTTATGACTATTAAATTAATATCTCACTCAAGAAAATTAATATCTTCTGGTATTTTCTTTAATAAAAGAAGTGTCTTTTTTTCACAAAAAAAAATTGAAAACTTTACATAAGCTCTAACTTAAAATTTAACAAGGAAAATAGTTTTTCTTAAATGTTTAAAAAATAAAGTTTACTTTTTTTGAAGTCCATTTTAAGAAAATTATTTTATTAGGCAACATTCAAATTTATTTCATGATTTACTCATCAACTTTGAATAAATATTCAATTAAGGGAACTGAGATTTATTCTATGATATCAAAATAGTGGTCTATGGCTCTGAAAATATGCGTCGCAAAAAAGTATGTTGTTAATATTAACAATATATTTTTCTAGAAAGCAGTTCCCCTGAAAGATTGTTGTTTCAAGTAATGTTTCAAACAAATTATCGGATTTAATATTTAAGGAATTTACTGTTTCTGCCTTGTATAATATATTTTGTCTTATTTATACATAGTTATTAATATTTTGTTCCATATATTTTTATAATGTATTTTATATATACATAGCAAATAATATTTTATCTTATACATTTTTATTATATATTCTATTTATATATAGCTATTAATATTTGGTTTCATACATTTTTATAATGTATTCTATTAATACGTAGTTAATAACATTTTGTTATATGCAGTTTTATTATGCATTCTATTTATACTTATTTGTTAATATTTTGTTTTACACACACACACACACACACACACACACACACACACACACACACACACACACACACACACACACACACACACACACACATATATATATATATATATAATGATTATTATTATTATATTTACATTCTATTAATATTATTTTCTCTTCAAAGGTACAGAAACACTCCGCTCTTTTGCTCATGGGAGATGTAATACTTATTTTCCCAAAATAGTTGCATTATGAGTGATGGGGGAAGACTTTCTTACACTTATTTGATAATAAAATAAAGTTGAATATAAAAATTCTGTCACACAGCCATCAAAAATATTAATCAAAATTGAGCTAGTCGCATGAGCAATAACTAAACAAATTTCGAATTGAAATAAAATAGTTCGTTTCAAAATGACAATTGAAAATGAAAAAATATATATATTTGTTCAAACGAAAGTCTAAGTTCTTAATAAAAATTTAGGAACAAACATGATAAAATTGTGGATAGTAAAGTTTATGTTCATTCACATGAATGAAATATAATAATGAAAGAAATGTTTAAAACATATATTAATATTATGCTTGAAATATTTATTTATATCTAACCCTTTGGACTCCGGAAAGTAATTAGATGCAAAATTATTCACCTCATACAAATATTTGTTTATCGCTATGAAAAATAAATATGCTTAATTTTTAAGTCAAATTTCTTTGAAAAATTAATAGGCATCTCTTAACCATTATGTGTGTTTAAAAATTAAATTTGAAAAATAAATAAATAAAACGTCAAAATGATGCACAATCTTGAATGGTGAGTCAGGGGCACCATCGGAGTACAAAGGGTTAAATAATTTTAAAAAATAAAAGGAAAAGTATTCATGAAAAGAATCATGCCTAACTAGCAAAATATATTAGCAAAGCACTTTTAGTTTTACACAGTTTACATAAATTAGAATTAATAATATCTAGGGACTTTTACAAGTATCTTTTAAAAGTGATTTAAAATCGGTACTAAGGAGATCTCACTTGGGCTGTCAGTATCATGGTTATGCGTAGTATCCTTAATACATAGGAAAAGATCTAAAATTAAGTAAAAAAAATCTAGATTGATTTTTTATAAAATTTTTAATCATCTCAAAAAAGGCATTTAGTGTTTTTTTTTTCAATTTCTACTATTAATTCGCACTTGCCCTATATATACCCTTGTTCAAGTTTTCAATCGTTAATAAAATACTTTTTATTCATCCACTTCAGTTCAAATACATTATTTTTAAACTTTTAGTGGATGACACTCGATGTTAACATCAACATATTTAAAATTTTTAATTGAAAAATTCAAGAATAAAAGGGATTTATGCTATTTTAAAACTTCCGTTAGATATATCATTTATAAATTAAAGACTTTAATAACTAAAAATGAATAAGCAAGTAATAATTATTTATCAGAAAACTTATTTTTCAGCAATATGACATATATTTAAAACATATTTACAAAAAAATACTTTTTTCTTCAAGATTTTTAAACAAATATATATTTTTGCTCTGTTCTTCAAAAAACATCAAATTCATAATATGAGTCTTGGAAGTATAAAATGCTCATCTATATGTTTTATATATTGTTTAGTAATAACTTTTCTCAATATATTAGATCATTAATTAATTTTTTTTGTAGTTTGTAATGAAGATTGAAATCAACAGGTAGTACCGCAGTCTGTAAAATTTGAGGATTTCTGTGTATTTCAAGTGAAGTGAAGTATGCGAGTTCAATTCTTGAAAGAGTAAATATTTTTTTAATAAAATGTTTATATTAATTATAATTATTTAATAAAAAAATGGCAAATATTTTTTCTTCCTGATCTAAGTAGAAATTTATTTATTTTTTATATTACTTGTTTTGTAATAAGATTTAAAGTAGCTTTGATAGGCTTATCTTTACGACATCCAATTACAAACTAAGATTAAACTCATGCCTTCTGCTTTCGTATTTCAATAATAAGATACATCCATATCAAGAAAGATATATAAAAGATTTATTTATTATTCAGGAAGTAAAGGTGCGAAAAGGATTCATTTGGAACTTTCAATGGAAAAGAGAGATTTCATACTCTCATTACTAAAGAGTTGCATTTCTTTTTGTTTCTTTTTGATGAGATTGCTGCTTTTCCTTCAATGGAAATTGCTTGTTTTTAATATTAGTTAAAACTTTATGAAAGGTTCTCTCTCGTTCATTAAGAAGGAACTGGTTAAGAATGATGTATATAGTTAACAGAGTATTAAAGACACATTTTATGAAAATATAAACTTACAGGATATTACTGAATGAAACCTATAAAAATTATGAATTTTCGAAATTATGGAGTTTAGATTAAACATTCATGATAACTGAGTATCAATTCGTCTAATTTTTATGCTTGATTTTAACTATCGTTTAGATTGAGTCATCTTCAATAAATAAATTTTATTTTTAATATTTAAAATTCTAGTACAGAAATTCTATTAAAGATGAAACTAATTTTATCTTAACTATCTCGTGAAAATATCACCAATTTTGAAGATAATCGCCTTTTTTTGTCCATCCGGATAAAGCCTTTTTTTTAAAAAAATCACATAAATTTCATTATTATTAAGTGATGAAATATTATTTATTAAATAATTATCAAAATGTATAAATTACGATACTATTGGGAACTAGATTGAACAAAATAGTTTAGTTGCCCAATTGGCAACATTTGTTTAAAATTAATTTGTTTCTTTGTTGTTGTTGTTGTTTTGAGAAAAATATGGAAATATTCTAATACCTTTTAATATTACTTAATATCTGCAAACTGACATTGGTTGCCGGAATCCGGGAAGTCAGGTAACCATCCGATTTGGCGGTATCGTGCTCCTGATTGAAGTCGCCAAACCACGGCACATGTAGAAAAAGACCAGAGAGCTGCATTAGGAAAGCGATGGGAAAATAAGATCCTACAAACGGAAAGTTAATTGTTGTAAGGTAACCCATGAAATCTCGCTGTTCATCCCTGACTGCAATAATGAACGTTCTGAGGATCTTTATAAAACATGAATTTGTTCCGTAGCGATACCTTGTACAACCTAGTAACAAATGGAGTTGGCTAAAAGCCAACCTGAAAGTTTTGAAACATATGTTAAGTTTATTTTGTATGCAATTATTTTGTCTAACGGGGATCCGAGGAGTCCATTGAGAGTTCTACCAAGTTTATTGGCGTGGTATCATAATCAAGGATTTTATTCTGATAATAGCCATGATCGATAATAGTATAATCAATAAGGTGTGAAAATAATGATACTTTCCCTCAAAGATACAGTTTTTTTGGGCACGGTATGGCAGCTAAGGGCTTAGAAGGGCAATAAAGGTAAAAGATATATAAAAAATTCTCATGCCAGTACCTAATAAATCGTAAGTTTTTAAATTGGGAAAAAACAGCCATCATTCTCTGAATTGTTGGAGTAGATATACTTCGCATACGACACAAACGCAATATATATAAACAGAGTATAAGTCATCAAGTTCAGTACTAAGAAATATAAAAAAAATTATTGTCCTACAAAACTCAATACTCACCCTAACTGGTTTGAAATTTATATTTTAATCGTCTTTGACTTATACTGTATTCCATTATAATTGTCAACGGTCCCTTGACAATTATGGATCTGCGCGACCGTTTTCCTTAGGTAATTTAATCCCTTCATTCAAAATCCACTAATTAATTCAGGAACAAACTGCTACTTCGTGTTTCGAATTTCATTTATAATATATAACAAATGTTTTGATTATTTAATTGTTACCTATTGTACTTCTGACTGTACTTTAATGTTCAGGAGCTCAACAGGTATTATCTGTTGAACTGCCCCTGAACGAAACCAGGCAACTAATGACTCGAGGTCGAATTCCCTGGAGATCCACTGCTTGCGAGAATCCAACACACATTAAATTCTTTAAGGACAGAAGGAATCTATTTGATGCCTTACGAAAGTTCAAATATAAGGACGTCAATTGATCAAAGTGATAATCCTTCAAAATTACCATGATTGTTGTTATAATTAAATCAAAAATTGAGGTAAAACTATGCCAAATGCAAATATTCTACATAGACGTGATAATAAAATTCTTTAGTAACATTTTGCCTAACTTTAAATATATCTGTAGAATATGAAAGAAAATTATATATAAAAGAAAAAGGAAATGAAATCTTCGATCTTAAATTTCAAGTTATCATGTGAGAACTTTATTCTTTTTAAATCCATTTATCTTTATTTATTTAAGTAATTAGCCAACATAAACCGGTTTGAAACAATTGCGTGAATTCTGTAACGGTCTCTCTCTCTCTCTTTCTCTCAACTTTCATTTTCAATTTTTCTTGCAAAAAGGGTTTTGGAGCTCGACCGATTTTGAGATGAAATAACAGCTATAAAGACATAGAGCTATTATTCTATACTATTCATGGATCTATATTCTACGTCAGCCCTTTAAAAATGCATCAGTTGTCAAAGAAGTATACATAAAAATAATGCAATAATGGTAAACGCAAGTAAACATATTTTTAGCCCGTAAATTTCAGAGACATCAAAACCTGCCAACCGAAACAGCATTTTCTCTAATGATAATAACACGCTTCAAGATTAAAAGGAATTAAAAAATGTTATTTCAAACATTATGTTGCAGAGGGCTAGACTCCATTTTGAGGTAGATGAAATTAGTAGACGAGTTTCAGGAACGTATATTTTATTATTTTCTAAGTTCTTCATATCACAATATAAGACGAACACGAACTTGAAAATACATGTCACTCACTAGAAAATAATTCAATAATTACATTTAATAAGAATAAGGGTAAATTTGCTTTGATGTTAATAAGGTAACTTTATCTGTAAAAATAGAAATTTATAGAGTTATATAACCTCTACAACGCATTAAATGTCAATAAGAGTAGCTTTTAATTTCAGATAATTTAAAAGTAGGCATCCTTAACGCATGAAAGGATCTTATTCACAAAAGATTTAAAAGACATAAAATTATGTCATTTAAATAATTATACTAATATTCCATTAATTATAAAATTTATTGTCTTATAACTTCCATAATTACTTAGTCTAGACAGTTTAAACTACTCTAATCAATTATTTAAAAACTTATAATGCAAATCCTTTTTTTAATATAATAGCTTCAAATAAATAATTAGAAAAGAAAACTTAATTTTTATCATGATTACGAATTTCTCGTGAAGTATAAGATAATGAATTGATACAAGATAATCTTTATAAATATTTTTCTTAAATTTATATTTTCATACCATAGGTTTTTACACTTAAAATTAAGGTATTCTATCAATTATGGTTGCTGAATTGCTAAAAAATTATTCACTGGTTTCAGATCAAGAATTTATGAATAATTTTGTTGAATAAAAATAACAACAGAAATATAAAATAATTCTATATATATATATATTCAATTTATATTCTGAAATGTATATATTCTTGAATATACCCTTTAACTTCCATCAGAAATATTGCGAGTCGCTTTGCAAAATGTCGTATGCACAAAAGTTCTAAAATATTTAGTGCATAAAACAACTTTCCTTTACAAAATTCCTTTGAATTGCTGAAATATGACTGAAACTGGATATGGAAGAATTGAAAGAAAGCTTCATCTCAGAAAATTCGAAGAGTCTGATGGAGAAAATATCAAACCGCATTCAAAATTTAGCTATGAAACGCCAAAAGCAAGCGACATTTGAGCTAAAAAAGTATTCTATTAAATTCATAGAGCTATATAGACCGATCGATTCCTGAACTCTCGCAAAATATGTACTTGAAAGAAAGTAAGAAAAATATTTATTTTGAGAATAACAAGCAAATACTTCCAGCAAGGAAATCTTATGTCAAATGGAATATCGAGTCCAAAAATAAATATCAGAAAGAAAATATTTACTGAAAACGATTTTAAAATAAAATACTTTGCATTAAAAAAATAAAGTAACAAATAAAATCAATTTCATTTTGTTGACAATAATTCTTTCAATGATGAACAATTTCGAAAACAATAGCTAAGAAAAATTATTATTTTAGTATCTTCTCTGTTGACGGATTCTGCTCCTATTCTGGAAAATCTAGATTTCCACTATGCCAAAAATAGAGCAGAGTTCTTTTATAGATGCAAATAAAAACTTTCATTTTAATTGTTTTATTGAATTAGTCACTTTAGTATTTCAATGATGCAAATAAAAAATTACATTCTACACATCATTTGATATACTAAAGTGACTCCTTCGATGAAGCAATTAAAATGACTAAAAATATAATTTAATTTACACGAACACATGGTGCTTGACCTTTCAAGAAATGATGTTCTGACATGATACATTGAAACATTTATAGCAGATTTCCTTTTAATCTTTTTTTTAACTTTACTGGTTTTAATTTTTCAGATATATCCAATTTTAATAATAAAATTGTTACAGTTAGAATGTGAAAATTTTGTTTTAATCTTTTCCTTCATTTTTTTTCTTTTTACCTGTTACTTTTCTTGTTTAACAAAAATCGTTTTAAAATAGCTAAGAATTTGTTTGAAGGATGTGATAAATATTATTATTTATCAAAGGGATTTTTACGCTTTGGTTACAAATTAGTTTTTACATTAGTTTTACATATTATGATACTTAAATCCTTCCTGCCTTGAACTTTATTCTTTTTTCAAACTAGAATTACATGTAATACTTTTTTACAACTGCTTCTTACGGTTGAATTTTAATGCGTATATTATATTTCAAACATGTTTTTCATATCTCAAAAAATAGATGTAATATCATATAAATAAATTTTTGAGTTCCTTTATATAAATAAAATCATAACATATAAGTATTTATCTTGAGTTTAAATATAAGAATATTAATAATAGAATAGCAATACTTATTTGAATGAAATGCATTTTAGACAAAAATGAATATACTGAACAAAAATTGAATATTTTGTTGAAAACTGTAAATATTAATACTAATATAAAATCGGCAATTTATATATAAGAAACTTTTCAAATTTTAGTCTCGAATATTAATAAGAATATTTTTTTTAATAATTTGTAGTAAACATATTTACGCATTATTAAAATGTATAATAGTTTTAATCTTAGAACTCAAGGGCAATTCAAGATGATTTTTAAAAAAGGAATTTTGAAAATAAGGTCACACAATATACTCCATAAATTTAAGAACACATTTGTCCATGTATATGTATAAATGCATTCAAATATATAAACTTCAACCCACGGTAAATTGCATTTCTTTTATACATGAGAGGATGTCAATTTAGATTTAAAGGGACACTTCAATTTTTGTTGCCAAAATATAAAAAAAATAATTTCAAATTCATTTCATTGAATATGTTTTTATGCAAAAATGGAATTAATCAAGCATTATCTTTTTAGATAAAAACTGTTTTGAAGACTAAAAAATAATGAAGACAATCTAAGATTTATATTTTTTACCTACGATAGGACTTTTATTTCTTACATTTTTTTAGATAAAAATATTTTGAAGTGTATTAAAACAATGAAGATTTTGAGTTATTTTGGTCAAAGAAGGAGACATTTTTTAGAAATATTTTTTGGAACTCGGGAATTCCAAAACATGGAATTAGTCAAAATCTGGAGTTCCAATTTTGGACAATTACTTCTGGCATACTAAAATCCTTTCTCTATATTTAGTATATGATAAAGTATAATGCAATTAAAATCTCATTTAAATATATAATTTTTGTGTCAGGATTTTATACTAATTTCATTTGTCTAGCTAAGGACGATTTAATTTTTTTTAACAACAAAAGGACAGATATTTTCCAAAAATATGTTTTTGGAACTCAGGGAAATCCAAATCTGGCGTTCGAATTCTTTGAAAATTACGCTATCGTCTTGCATGCAACAATCCTTTCTGTATACTTCGTATATGAGATAGTAGAATGCAATTAAGGAAGAATCTACAACATAAGAAAGTCATTTCTGAGGCATAAATATTATACAAAATGGAATCAGATTTAGCCTTTATTTGAGAAATCACATAAATATGGTCCTTTAATCTAAAAATTAAATATTGATATTTGATTTTTTTGAATTTGGGTCTATTACGTAAAAAAAATCAATATTTAGGGATAAATCCTAAATATTGATCTAAAATGAAAATCCTAAATTTAATCTAAAATGAAAACAAATCAGGGTGTTATTTGAGAAATCATCTACAATTAGTTTTCTCATCTGAAAAAAAACATTAAAAAGTTAAAGATGCCAAGTTTTGTTTGCAAAAGGAGTCTACTATCCGTTCAATTTATCCTGTACTCTTGTCAAATTATTGAATTTCAATTTTTTACTGCACACGAAAAGTGTTGCTGCAATTATATGTAGTATTTTCAGTGATTTTAAATTTAAAAAATAAAAATATATTAAAAATTATCTGCTTATAAACACATCGAAACATGAATAGAAGTTTAGACAGGATAATAACTCTAATTTTGATATAAACTCAATTTTATAGCATTCATATAACTGAACTATTTTTGGTATAAAAAATTTATATTGTATTTTATAAAAAAACGATTTATTATTTGACATTTTGTAAATGATAAAAGTATTTCTTAATGCATTTTTCAATTTCATTTATTTAACTTTCTCATGAATTAATAAACTGCCATGGAACAAAACATGCAGTCATTTATTATTATTTTTTATTTAGATAATATTTTCTTTTTTGATTCTCAACAAATAAATTATAATTTGTGAGTCCGTTGAGTGTAGCAACATTTTTACCAAACTCTTTTTTTTTAATTTTATATCCGTTCTCTACCTTTTATTTCTTTTTCTTCATAATGAAAATTTTATGATAATTAAATTAATTTTTCTTACAAAGAAATTAATGGTTCTAGTGTTTCTTTTCAGAAAAGAAATATCCATTTTTTAATGAAAAAAATTTGTAGACGCATATCTGCATTTCCAAATTTTTTAAACCTTATTTAAATATTTTTGATCTCTACTTCAAAAAGAAAAATACAAATTATTCTTAAGGCAAATCTTAAGAAAACCGTTTTGTTATAACGTTATAAAATATATTTCTGGAAATGATTTTGCATAAAAATGTAATTAAAGGGACTGAGATTTATTCTATACTGTCAAAAGCATTTATCTTACAATTCTGGAATTATACGCTATGAAAAAAAAGAAACTCGATAGTTTATTTTGAGGATGAATTTTGTATAAGTCTACAGATTAAAGTATTACAGACAGTATTAATATGCAACGGCATTTGTTTAGTTAACAGATTAATTTTCAAATAGTGGATTAAAAATAAATAAAAAAATAAAATTGGAAATAATTTTATATAAAGATAAATTTCTTAAATACTTGTAATAATTTTTCTACTCGAAATAAAAAATTTTAAGCAGTCAATAGAAAATTACTTTTTTTATTAGAAGAAAATAACTGAAATATTAAAAATATTTAACACTTCTTTTAACTCTCAGAGTTATTGCGATTATATGAAGATAATGCACCAGCTTTATAGATGGTAATATCAAAGTTAAAAAATCTAATGAAAATCCATTGAAAACTGTCTATTTAACATTTTATTGAAAATCCATGATTGAAACGGTCAAAGTCAAATGTCTGTAGTATCCAGGAAATTTGGAGAAGAAATGCTATTTCAACCGCTAATCTGACTATTATTTAAAATAAGATATCCCAATTACCTAATTTTGCTTCACAGAAATACCCTAATTACGTTACAGTTAAAAGAATTTAGGAAAATTAAAAAATATTTATAATTAACTATGCATATATTGTATTCATTAAAAATTTAAGCAAATTTTTTGCCAATATTTATACTTTTAATTAAATTTAACTTTTAAAATTATCTAAATACGTAAAATTTATAAAAATAAAGTTGTATGAAAATATTGTTTTTTGTAATTAGTTATCATTTTTTATAAAATGAGAACATTAGTTGACCTAAAAAATTCAATAAGCTTATGGTATAAATATCTGAATGAATTAGGCTATGTTTTCCTCTTTATTTTTATTTTTATTTATTTATTTATTTATTTTGGCATTCTGAATAACTGTCCTGAAAATAAAATTTTCTTTCTATATTTGATATTAAGAGTTATTGTGTCTTCAGTGACAGAAAGATAAACTTATTTTAACTGTATTCAACTACTAGATCTCAATTAACAGGATGGGTATTATTAAATTTGGTTTTAATATATCACAAATTTCAAATGAAAATTTTAAAAGAAAAAGAAAAGAAGGAATATACTAACGATTTGAAATACAATACGAAAGAAATACAATATTAAAGGGTATGAAATTTAATAATTAGGGGAATACAATAATCGGTTTAATACAATACAATAAAATTACAATATTAGAGAGAATATTGTAATTAGTAGTTATACAATACAATAGAAATACAATATTAGAGGAAATACAGTAATTATTTCAGAATATAAATATGATAATTGAGGAAATATACTATTAGAAGAAATTCAATAAAATAGAAGTATAATAAATATGGCGAATATATAAAATAGGAATATTAGGGGAATACAATAATTGATATAATATAATATAATAAAAAATATTAAATGGATACAGTAATTAGTGGGAATGTACCTAATATAGGAAAACAAGATTATAAGGAATATAATAATATGGGGGAAAATAAAATAGGAAAACAATTTATAGGGAATATAATAATTAAGGGGATACACTATAATAGGATATCAATATTGGTGGAAATACAATATTATATGATCGTAAAATTAGGAGGAATACAATAAAATGGGATTACAATATTAGAGGAAATGTAATACAATAGCATTACAATATTAGAGGAAATACTATAATTTATATTTCTAAAATTTTTACAGACTTAAAATGTAACTTTTTAATAACGAAAGGATAGTTATTCTTTCTTCATTAAAGACAATTTCTTTAAAGGGATTTTAACATGTATTAAACAGTAATGCTGGTAATGATTCCTTAAAATATAATTTGAATTAATTACTTCATATAAAATATGTATTTAAGCAAGCAAATATAAAGAGACAAAAGAAATTTCTTTGTCTGCATTGAATACATTTTCTGACGGTATAGCATATTAATTTTAGTCATAAAAAATTACTTTTACTATTCTAAACTTAAGAAAATTTGCATATAAATTTAAAAAAGGGGGCTAATAATTTCGAACAAATTCTATCTAAATGAAAACTTATTTAATTAATTGAAAGTATGAAGCACAATTGTTAACTTTATACTTACAAATCCTCAATTATTTTTATATTATATGCATTTATAAACTTGATTGGTTCATTTCATAAATTTTTTTTAGATCTGGGATAGCTAAAATATAATTGGTATATAATTTTAGTAAACTTGTTTTTATATTATTTTTAAATAGAATCACAACAAGTGATCTAGACTATTCCTACAACGTTAATTTTTTTTAATATTTCAGATCGAGTGTGATCACATAAAAATTAAATAAAAAGCTAAAAGTGAAAAAAAAATGTATCTGGAATTCTGATTTGATACATAACAATTTGAATTAAAGAATATTCTTTTAAAAGAAAGCTTTAATTCATATCCTGCATTATTTTGATCATTTCAATTTTAATCTATATTTATGATTATTCTTAGTAAAACTAAATTTTTCCTCTATTTTTTTAGAAGTTTGAGACTTATGAGTGAAAAAAAAATATTTGAATAAGTCTATTAAATTCAAATTAAATAATGGCAATACTAATACAGTTAATTTATATTGAGAATTTCAAAAGGCATAAAATTTCTAAACTGATGGATTTCGGAAAATATGTGAAAAGTCTATTTGAAAATACTATTTTTACTCATATGAGGTAAATTAAATGATATTCTGTAAAATTCATAATGGCGTCTAGACAAGTCTGGCACAATTACATTTCACTTCAGACTATGGAGAAGATTTATTTGAAGCGACGGAACTATAATAGCGTCTCCTCAATTCTTTGGGTTCTTAAAAGTGATTCGTCTGCATTTTATTCCACATGACTTTAGAATTCTAATATTTTCTTTTTAAAAAATAGAAAAAAATGTGAGAACCATTATTTTAATCTTTTCTCTTTTTTTTTTTTGCAATTTGGCTCATATACAGAAGTGCAAAGAAACCAAAATGTAACAAAATGATGAAGAAACTTGACAGCTCATTTTTCTTTTGCACTAAAGAACACAAAAAAAATCTATATTTAAGTAAAAATGTAGTTACTCTTAACTTATTTTATTTCTATTAAGTGCATAAATAAATCTTGTTAATAGATTATTTAGAGTGTGCTAATAAAATTATGTACAGAAGGATGTTACTGATCTTAAGATTTTAAAAATGAGATGACAGGAAAAAAATATAATAAGCTAGTTTTCATCCTAATTTATAATCTGATAGCCATCATCATCATCATTTTTGTTGGATACGACGCATCTTTAAATAAGATAAAAACTGGTAATTTTTTATTGGCAAAATTAATTTAAATTTCCATCATTAAGTAAGATATCATGTCAACGTCATTTGAAAATTTTTGATGTAGGAGTAAATATGCTTCTTTTTGCTTTATGTTAAATCTTTCAAAGAACATTTATTTCTCTTTGAATTTTCGCTGATTTTTCAATTTTATTAATAATTAAAAAAAAGCATTATTTAATGAAATATACTTTAATTTTATACACTTAAAATTCAGAGGCAAGAAATATAGTTCATGTTGAATGCTATGCAATCACGAAGAAAATTAAATTTAATGATGATTTTTTGCCATGAAAAGACGAGAACTGTGTTACAAGATTCAAAAGTGTATCACATTCTGCACACGTTAATTGAAAGTGTGGAGCACAATTGTTAACTTTATACCAACACAATTGTTAACTTTATACTATTTTAACTTCTTTTCTTGTCTCTATGGGCAACATTTTCTACATCGTCTGTAGCTGGATTTAAATTTGATGGAGCTTTAATCTATTTGCTATTAGGGAAGGTGTGTGATTCCATTTATGTAGTATATTCAATACATATTACACTTGCTCAAGTGGTCCTCTAAATATTTATTTTATTTGATTGGACGCCGCTGTATGGGACATAGGATGAAAATTATGAAATGTACCCGAAAATATCTTTTTTGTATAACATTTTAGCAATGATGTATGATAAATATTTGAAGCAGGGAAAACAAACTGATGACATTTTGAACATCAAAAGTAATTATAACCCGTTAAAAGATTGAATATTATTATATATATAGTGATTGAAGGTCGAGGTACGAACCCATGAAGCTAGAGATTGTAGTCAAGTAACATAACCCCAATACAAAAGTAATAGTCACATTTTGTAGATGTTAACTAACTTATGAAGCTAGCAGCACAATATTCTCCCACCAGTGACTCGGTGGAGAGACGAACGATTTTATAGAGTCAAGCGTTAGGGAGTGAGTGAGTTGGCAAGCCAATGTATGAGTTGTTGCTTCAAATGTGTCTGCCGACTTTTGCTGTGGGTAGATGGTGGCCAAGGCAGCTGGATGAGGTTTCTCAGTCAAGATCACCAATACAACGACTAAAGGTCGATGTACGAACTCACAACACCAGAGCTTGTAGCCGATTAACATAATCGCAATACAAAAGTAAAATTTTTGTATCATAGATGGCATTTGGGCTATAAAGCTAGCGCCACATATATCAAAGCAAATTAATAATAAAAAGAGTCTATAGAAAACAATCCGCTTCTATGTAATTGAATGCAGTAATGAAACGTAATAATATATTTCTTCCAGAAATACATTTACAAATTAAAATAACCTATTTTCTAGAACTTATATTTAATGAATATACATTGAATAAAAACCTTATGAAATTAACTTTTCCTTAAAGTGTGGCACAGTTTAAAAATTATAATCTTTTCAAAAGGGACGTGAAACAATGCAAAAAATTAGGAACTATATAATATCATATTATAACTATAATACATTAACTCAATATTAAACACTATAAGGCAAAATAATATTATGCCATGAGAAAGAAATTCAATAACTTAATATTTAGATAAACATAAGTTATTATTTTTATTCTGATATATGAATATTCCCTTTGTATATTATTCTGTGCAGAATAATTATTATCGGCAGAGAATGCTTATGAAAATAATTTCATTTTTTTGCTTCCAGAGAAGATATTTGCTACATAATACAGCGTAAATTAGTTTCCGAATGATACTCTTTGTAAACATAATACGTTAATGGTGTGTGCACATTTATTTACTTTGTTAAGATTTTATAGTTTGTTTATTTGAAAATGATATATTATGCATTTTCAACAAATGATTTTTACAAAATGTGAATTATTATTCCATATTTATATACAAGTAAAGAAAAGCAGTCATGTAAAGATATTTGATTTCATTTCATACAATTTATCATGTAAAAAAATGATTTATGACTGGTGGATCTTGCTTTTGAAAATTGTATTAAAAAATGTTTATAAAATGTAACATTTTCAGTCACATAAATACATTTTTATTCATTACTGGTAAACCCACAGAAGAATTTTTGATTTATAGTTGCACGATGATAAATAAACCCCTTTTGATTTCTCCATTTCATATACTTAAAAGAATTATTTATTCACTAAATCTTTTGAAGTAAAAAAAAAATGATGGAATATATCCACATCTAAGGTTTTTAATTATCTGATACAGATAGTATCTTATTAAGGGCAATTCTGCACAAACAACAATGTGATGTATTTGTCTTCACGAACAAATACTTCTTAGATCATCGTATTAGGTGAATGTTTTAGAACATTATACAATTTTCTACATTGTTGTAAGATGCCATTGATACCAGTTAGTACAGCTGAAATACGTTTAGCAAATATAGCCTTGAAGTTTATTGTCATCGCTTGTAGCGGAATTTAAACGAAGGACTTGTAGTGGAACTAGAACTGCCACGAGACGCCCTTTGTTTGACCTTCACGTATTTAATGGTACAAGCGTTAAATGTGTCCACAGTTTAGTAGACTTATGATCCCAAATTACTAATGTTAGACACATTTACTTTAGAGGGGAGGGAGGAGGCATTAACTATAGCACTAATGTTATATTTGAAATGTAATTTTGATGTTTAAAATGAAAAATAAAATGTAGCTATTGATATATTGCTGTTTAAAATATTGCAGGAAAACGATGCACATGTTTTAAATCAATTTCAAGGATTACTATCTTTTTCAAGGGTGTTAAAACAATTTAAATAACGATAATTGTGAAGGGTATTATAATATTATTTATCATACTAAGAATTTATTATTTCTACAAGTATCTAAACATGAGATTTTCAAACAAATTGAAGTATGTATGAAATCTTTACATTTGATCCAAAATTCTGAAAAAAAAATGTTGATATTTTCTATAGTTTAAAGCAATAAAAAGTTTTTATCGCATTTACTGTTTTTTCCCTCTTCAAGAATTTGCATTTCAGACATTTTTTACCTTTTCCAGCCCAAAGATTTTAAATGCCAAATAATATGACACATGTCACGAAGAAATCATGGTATTTACTAAACTCTCATTAGGACCCATGCTTCCTTATTAAACATAGAAAATTATCAATAAATTTCCGACGCCTTTAGAATAGGACAATTATGAACTTCGAAATAAGAATTTATCCAATTTCTCTAATTTTTTTCAGACTTTATAGATAAATAAAATTTGTGTTTGATATTTACCGATTTTGCAATTCCCAGTCATTAAGCTACTTATCACCAAGGATATATGGAAAATGCCAATTGATATTTTTGTTTAAAATCTAATTTAAATGATTTTGCTTCATGTGCAATAGTATCACTTTCATTCTCCCACAAAATACCTAATTCATACAAAAATGAAATATTGGTAACTTTTTTGAAATGTAATAATGAATATTGTATGAATTTAATTGTTGCACAAATGATAATTACATGAATTTAATTATTGCTCAAATGAATATTGCACGAACTTAATTGTTGCCCAAATGAGTATTGCATGAAATAATTGTTGCACAAATGAATGTTGCATGAATTTAATTGTTGCACAAATGAATATTACACGATTACTATAAAATAAATTGCTTTCCCAAAACATAAATAAATCCAAAACATCCATTTAATTTTTCATAATGGAGGACATGAAAATGAATTGAACAACGTAAAATTTCAAAAAAAACCCCATTCATATTAGATATATCGATTTTTATATCGGAACGGCGATCAAAACATTCATATTTTCAGCAATATTTGCAAACATTGCTTCAATAAACAAGTATAATACAACCTTTTGAAATTAAGATTCTTGAAAACAGATATTTTAAATTCTGTCAAGTCTTGGAATATATTTATTTCACGGTAATATACTCATAAGTATTGCAAAATTGTTTTTTTAGCTATTCATAACTATCAAGTAACTTCAGAGTCGAGTTTTTCTTTCCGAGTGTTTTGTAAACAAAGCATTAAAATGAACGCAAATATTTACTACATAGTTCATGAAAGACTTTATAAAACGTAAAGAAACGGTTTTGGCTAAAATGAGAATCGAAGGAATGAAAAGAGTTAAGTGATGAAAAAGTCAAGAATATTACTAAAAGAAACGAAATTTGAACAGCGTAAACATGTTTTAAAATGTGTTTTTACCTAAAGCAAATATCTAAATTTAACAGTAAAAATTGATGTACGATAAACATTTAAAGCATGGAAAATAAATTGATGATATTGTAAACATGAAAAGCAATTATAACCCATTAAAAATATTCAATGGAAATGTAAATAGTTTTGTTTATAAAATATCTTTAAAATAAAAACTTACAAACTGATTTTTGAAAAGGAAGAGTTCAAATCAAAACTTTAAAGTAGAATTCGATAAGTTATGACTACGTTATAACTGTAAAAATTTTCTTATTAATATTAAATAAATTTGAAAAATTAAAATGGGTAAAATTAAAAAAAAATGTATTACATTCAATTTTGAAACCTCTGCTTGATTGATTAACTATCTGTTTAAATCAAGAAGAAATAAAATATATACTTTCACTCGATTTGTTATTTTTTATCCAACAAAAAATCTAGATTATAGAAGCATTAAAAAACCATGAAATTCTATTCGAATCCAAATAAGAGTCCACAGTTAGATAGATAGATAAGTTAGTAAAAGTTAGGGTGTATTGCCTTTTCTAGTTCTACGTATATATGATTTAAAAATCGTAATTTCTAAATTCATGTTCTCATTGCAGTTTTTACTTTTTAATGTTTGCCGTGATACTTAAACGACTACTTTTTGACAATAAGCCCAACTTTACTAACAGTTGTAAATCAGTTTAAAGAGCTGGTGTTTCGTTTTTTGATCCGATTTTCGCTACTGATCATTTCCTGGGAATGGCTTTAGTTGGAATTTCTTCACAGTTTTTTCCCATTTCTTTTTTTATGCTTCGGACAAAATGCAATTAAATCATGATTGGATTTCCTGAACACTGTTGTTGTTTCTTATGGCGTTTGCCATGGCCAATCTCGCTGAAGTAGTCAGGGATTTAAGCCTAATCAGCGACTCTAGTTTTTCAGTAATGTCAACTAGGGCCAAGTGTATTACTTTTGCTACTCACTCATCACATTGCTTGCATACCCCTTTGTACAGGGGTTCACACTCACACACCTTGCAGATAGAACACAGAACAACCATGTCCAAACTGGGATT
>JAOUZG010002851.1:9484530-9543008 GCA_026289955.1 Argiope argentata | reverse complement strand
TTATTCTCTTTAGATGCATATATCGAATGTTAATTTTTATTAAAATATTTGCAACTGAGTTTCATTTCAGTTTTTTTCTTCAGAAAGACAAAATCCAAACCGGAATGTAAAGAATTCCCTACAGAGAAATGTATAGTTCATGCAACCATTCACTGTATAGGCTATATTATATATTAAAAAAAGAAATAGGCAGCTGCATCAAATTTATTATACTGAGAAATGGAAAGATTTTACTGAAGAGGCGATCGCAGTTCAGTACAAAATGCAGCATTCCATTTCTTAAAGCAAGTGGCATTCGAAATATGCAAAAATGAGATTGAAAATAAATATAAATAAAATACATTCGATTTCTTCAACACTCTAAGAATTCTTAGGGAAGAATTCCTAAAATACCGAAAGAAAATAAAAAAAGCAAAAATTTTCCGCTGTCGAATTATAGATCAGAAAGCAACTTGGAAATATCGTGTCAAAAAATAAACTGTGTAAAAATGAAAATTTATAAATCTAAATTTGTGAATGGATTATTCGAAAATAAAATGCTCCGGGATTCTTCATTTAATATACAAAAATAAACTTCGAATAAAAATAAGTGAACTCCGGAAATGGAATCTTGAAATTCTTGTCCCATTTCTCGGTTTCAGTTCATCGAATCGGAGAGGTGTGAAAGTTCGCTTCATTTCGGAGCAAAAAAAAGCAAAGAATGCAGGATTTCTTCTTGGGAAAAATCATTTACTTTTCAATGCGAAGAAAATTTAGGATTTGTAACGCGTCGGAAAATAGAGAAAAATTGGTTTTGAAAGAAATAGAAGCTTAATGTTGAATATACATCCTCTCTTATTTCCTTTGAGCACATTTTTTGTAATGTTTGCTTTCCATCTGTGAAAAAATATTTTTTCACAATGTGAATAACTTTATTTGCTAGAAGCTGTAAATCCAGTTAAAGAACTCATTCATTTTCCTGCTTCGTTTTTCAAGCAATTTCTACTTCTGATTATTTCCTGTACAAAAAAAAATAATTGGATTTTTACTCTACTTTCTTTAATCTTTTTTTATAATGTGAGTACATAATGTTGTTTTGGTTAGGGGGTTTTGAAACCTGAAAAGACAAGAGCAGAAAATTGATGATTTGTCATTTTTTGAGGCATCAATTATTCGTTTCTTGGGTTATTAGAAAATGATAAAACACTTTGTTACATTTGAAAACTTATAGCCAATAAAAAGTTACAAGTTGACACAATTGCTATACATGTACCCGATTATCCCATCTGGTCAATAAATAGTATGGTCATAAGAAATTATCTACAGATGAAAAGCAGAGAAGAAAATGGAAATAAACTAGAAATATTGATAGGAAGTATCGAATTTGAGATGGGAAAGAACTATCACCTTTCTAAAAGTTAACAACTGCGCATTGCAATAGTCGCGTTATTTTTCCAAACGAGTTCAGACCAGATTTTTGTCACAAAAAAATTTGTTTTGAGTTTAAATTTTGAACATGGAAGAATTTCTTAAAGGAAAGAAAAAAAGTTTACTAAATATTTACGTATGCCTAATTTTATAATAACGTGATTGTTAAACTAATGGTTTAACTCGTTTTTTACAAAAGAAAGTTCTGGCTTCGGAATTTTTTTTAAAGAATTCGATTGATTTCGATATGAAAAAAACAAACAAACATTTTCTTTTCTAAATGTTGGTAATTCCGAAATAGGAATCACGTGAGAACATGATATTTTTCTGTCAGACCAAGTTACTTAAAAATAAACTTCTTACATAATATTTTTTTATTAAAAAGACTATTGGTTTTTATCATGTTTACAATAAGCAAAGACAAGAAAAAAATTGAAACTCAACTGTATTTTCAAGAACGTAATGATATAGTAATGTTCCGAAAACAGATAATCTGATAATTCCTATAATTTAATAATAAGCAAGTTTTATAAATAAAATTTACATTTTAGAAATATTCTGAATTGGAGAAAATTGGAGAACCAAAAATAAAATTATTAAGAATTCTCTAGAGATTATATTTTAAATTTAATATCAATATTAACACACTAATTGCTGTAAAAGAATATATTGGATATTTTATCAAAGTTAAAAACAGCTGTTTCTCTACAAAATTTTCTGAACAAATGGTCAGAAGTAAATGTATTCTCATATATCCATTAGCACAGCTAACTTATTTTAAAGACGAATACTAAAATTACATAAACAAAAGAATATTATATAGATTTGTTGGGATTTATTGACTGCATTTATGAAATTGTTAAACGAGCTCTCAGATAGTTTCTATTATAAAAGAATTTAAATTATTTTGATGTATTCATGTGGATTACACACCATTGCAGATCATTTTTATTCCTAAAAATAGCATATTCGGTCAAGATAAGATATAATCTGAAAGTAGAAATTTAAACTTTGGACAAATAACTTTGTTCAATTAAATAAAAAAATTCAGCAAGATTTTGATTTTTTCGTCGTTAATATCCCATACCATTGTTATAATAATTTTATTTTTTCTTTAGTTGAAAATTTTAAAAAGTCAACAATGAATTTCATTATTGCATTGTAATCTAAAATTATTTTCTTAGAAACCTTACCCTTATGTTTTTCTTCGATTAATGAAAGCCAAAAAAATTAAAAAAGATGCTGCTAACTGTCTACTTGATTTGCACATTGATTAAGAGCGTTAAATCATATTACGAAAAATACAAGATGCAAGTTCAAATACATTATTCAAACCTTAAAACAAAATTTAAGACGCTATGATGTCATGGGCCAGAACACCATTAGGAATATTTTATGCAGACAATGAAAAGAACAGAGATGAAGTTATGAAAGATGTGCTGTCAGCTCTGTTGCAGATATTTGAAATCCTTCATAAATGAGAAAAGATTATTTCAAGAAATCTATGAGATTCGGAAACGGACCAAAGAAATTCTCAAAATACATTCGCAGGCATCGATGTTAATTAAATTATAGCGATATATATTATTTAAATTAAAGTATAATTACATTAAATTCAATTTCGATAGTGATTATCTGGAATATCGAAATGAATAAAATTAAAACTGAAATGAAATGAATTTTTTAACAAACCTGTAACGTAGCTTCGTAGCATGATAAATGTTATCATAAGAAAGACAGTTTTATGAACAGCTCTGTTGCGTACTAAACGGGTGCTGCATAAGTGATCTGATGGCGTGACGGCAAACTTGGTGACCATTTGGCGACTTTGGGAAGAATTTGGCAGCAATGGCAATAAAATGGATATTGCTGGAAATTTTGAGAATTTTAATGATCCAATAGAAATAATCCGTCCAATAGAAACTGAGTTGCACCTTGATTAGTGGAGAATATTTTGGGCCCACTTCCAGGGAGGTAAAGACAGCCGGCATTCTCAAGCTGCGATGAATTGAGGCAGAAGCATAGTTGGAGAATAGATAAGTAGTGCCAGCGTTGCGTAGAGCTCAAGCGAGTGCTGATCTATTGTGTACCGAGTATGGATATCTACTGTGGAAACAACGTCGTGTCATGTGTGGAGTAGCCAGTCGTGTGATAGTAAGTATGCAACTGAATTTATAAGACAGTGAGAGCTTCAACCGTTTGAAGAGACCGTAGATACCCTCTCCTGCTGAAATCTGTTCCGACGTTTTGTGTGCTGTGGTCGATTACTAATGATGGACTACTGCTGTTGTAGCGTGTTGCAGTGTGTTTATCTCGGCTGTATTTAGTTATCGTCTTGGTGTTAGTGTCTTCGTGTCAAAAAACGTCGTGGTTGAACTATTCGTCGTTTGAACTATTTTTTACGTCTACTGAAGTCTGATGATTGTTTTCACTCCATGCACTCACTAAAAGGTTCGCTGGTTCGTAACAATACAAAATATTTACTGATAGAAAAAAGATTATCAGAAAGCTAACAGAATGCAAAGAAAAATAGCTGATTTTATGAAAATAATATTTTACTTTTATTACTTGTGAATTGAATATTTCATATCAAGAGAATAAAAATAAATAAAAAGGTGTATATAATTTATCAAAAGTGACCAAATGCTCTCATCATAAAAGTACTTAAAGTAAGAAATGCTATCAAGTGTGCTATTATTCAATTATTTTATCGTAGAAATTCTTCAAACGGTCAAGGAGTTTATCCCTTCCTTGAGAGAGATCTAATTCTCTGAAGAAAGACTGGGACATCCTCTCAACTTTCATTTATTTCCCATGAATAAAATATTGGAACCACAGAAAGGTCGAAAACTAATAGAAGGTCTTTTGATCACAAATAAAAATTAAGGTAGAAATGTCCTCTCTAGTTCAGAGAACACTTATAATTTCAAATTACATCATGTTTGATTTTTTTGACAGTGACTTTCCGAGACATTCTGTCATGCTTCTCCTGTTGCTGCAAAAAACCTTTTTTGATCAAAAAGAGAACATTTTTCCTAAAATTTCTAAATCTGATTATAGAAAGGAACTATTTTTACGTTTGAATTTAAATCCCATTTCATTGTTGATCATTTTCTTTAGTGAGAATGTTTTTCAATCTATTCTTATATTTTATGTTTGTAATACTGGCAAAAAATGCAATTAGGAAATTTATATTAATATTTATATTAGTAATTAATATATTAATTTTTATTATATATTATTTATTTATATTATATTATATATAAAATATATTAATTTATATAAGTAAATAATGTATTAAATTGTTTTTTAAAATTTAATATTTAAAATGTTTTTTCTTTACGATTTCATTCTAATCATTCTTCATCATTGGTAAAATAAAAATAAGGAGAAATGAAGAAAAAGAAAAAAAAAATACTTTATATTTGCAAAAAATGTTTTGCATATTTTTTAATAAGCCCTTGAAAATATAGAATATTGGTATTATTAAAAACTATAAGAACGAACTGTTGAATGAATTCAATATGTATAAGTTGCATTTTCACTGTAATTTAAAAACTTTGCAAATACCACCAGCTATTAACATATACAGAGAATAACATCAATTATTTAATGATCTTTCACGTTGAAAGGATAAGCAAAACTACTCCAAACTGGGTGAATATGAGAAAGACAGTTTGATAAAATGAATGTTTGTTTTTTTCATAATACTAAATTTTTATTACTGATGGAACGAAATAAAATAAATTGAAATGATTTCTTATTCATTATTAATTAAAATTTATTAATCTACATAGGCTTTTTTTCTTTTCTGTTAAGATTTTCTTTTCTCAAACATCAAAATATAAACGAATATATAAATAAGGGACTTTGAGAGATAAGTTCTTACCAATAATTGGTAATTTATTCGAAATATAGTTTAAGAGTAACCGTAGAATTTCTAATTCCAAATATAAGCGATTAAAAGTATAGCTATTAATTTTTGTACTTATAAACAAAGTCAATAAACGATGGAAATTATCATGTTAATTTTTGCTTAAAATAGCTTTTTTCAACATAAATAAAGTATTTTACTATGAACAAATAACAATTTATAACTATATTTTCAATATTATTAGCGAGCCAGATTGTTCTTAATAATCAAATCAGTGATCCTTTTTTACGTACATATAAAGTCGACAAACTCTAGAAATTAGTTTATTTTCCTCAAATAATTTTGTTCAACATAAATAACGTATGATTTTATTATGAACAAACAGCAATTTCTAAAAATTATTTCAAATATTACTAGAAAGCAAAATTGTTTCCAATGACAGATTGTCACAAATAAATGCAACCAAAAATTTGCTGAAAACACTTCTAATTTCTTTTATCTGGTTCATAGATAGAATAATTCTCAACTGAAAATTTATAAAAAAACAGCTTTAATAATTAAATTTTGAATAATTAAAACATAAATAGCTGTTATAAAAACAGCAAAAATAAGACAGTTGCAAATATATGGTACGAAATAAAACGATTCAGAGATTAAAGTTAAGCTTTAGTACTCTCATTTTCTGTTTAACTCAAAAAATATCTAGAACTTAATGTATTAGATACCTAAAATACATTTCTGAATTTATGTTTTAAATAGTGTAGTTATCTTTGATCGTCAATTCTTCGTCGTTTCAATGTGTCTTGAATACTATCTCCCTACTTAATTTTTAAAGTATAACAAAATAGTATTATGTTATACTTTATGACACTGACATTTTCAACACATTGCTAATTGAATAAAAAACATATAATTGAGATATGGGGTATGAAGAAATGAATATCTCGCTGGAAAGAATTGAATTGGAACCCAGGTATTACAGCCTTGAACACAATATTTTTTCAAAGCTTTAATATTGGTTTCAAACACAGTAACTTTATCTGCTGGAAAGACCGTTTTACGATCAGCTCTGTTGGGTATCGATTAGAACTTGGTATTAGGTATCTAATGCATTCAGAACTTGGCGATAAAGTGGATTTTTTGGCAACTTGCTTAAAAACTTGGTGATCTTTTGGCAAATTTGCGGGCGAAATTGATGACTGATAAAAAATAGATACTATTGTAAACAGATAGAAGTTTAACAATTGAGCCGATGGGAACCGATATACTTCCGATTTGTCCTGAATCTTCCCTTCCCTCCATCCGAAAACTGTAAATGGTCGTCAGTCTCAAACCGCGCGAATTGAGTCGTAGTCGAAGTCAAATATTAAGAAGATAGCAAAGTAATGGCGGAATACTTGAATAGCTGGTGAAAAAACACGCCTTCTATGAAGTTGAAGCGATTGCTGAACTGAGATGTGTACCAAGTTCTGGTGTCTATTGTAAAAGTATCGAGTTGTGTGTGGAGTAGCTAGCCGTGTTGTAATGAGTCGACAGTTGGAAAAGCTAAACAAGGAGACAGTGGAGAATATCAGATGTTTGGATAGTCCGTAGAATGAGTTACAGAAATTCCCTCCTTCTGCTGATTTCTGTCTAACCTCTTAGTGCGCTTTGATCGATTACTACTAGTAAGTAACTTTTTGTTGTAGTGTGCTGCTATGTTTCTTGTATTCATCTAATCTGTATATTCATCGTCTTTGTATTAGTTCCTTTGTGTATAATAAAAGCCATGGTCTGTCAGTAAATGACTGTTTATTTCATCCACCAACAAATTTTGAATACAATATCAGCGACGGGAATTTCCATTATAATATCGTACTATATTATATAATATTATTCAATATTATACAATATTGCGAATGTTGTTTCATGTCATGAAATTATTCTACAATATATGTGTGCTACCAGGGAATAGTATCGTCGATACAGACGGGGAAGATAGAGAAATCTTTTAACGTCTCTTATTTAGTTTTGAACTACGTATTTCTCTACTAAAGCGTTTCAGCTTTCAGTACAAAATCTCTTTTGCGTCTCATCCGTGAACTAGCAATCTCACAGTTTTATCTCTTCTTTCAGCAATAAATACTTAACTCGAATAGTAATGGATGTCACTGATTCCCAATGGTATCTATTTAGAACCCCCCTCGACACCCCCTTTAGGAATACGCTGATGACAAGATCAGCAAATTAATTCTTCCTCCCTTGATGAAAAGAGTCGCCTAGCGATCTGTGATCTATTTGTCTTCCGCACAGGGTCCGAGAACTTTTGCAATTCGGTCAGAGCCAGCGTCTCTTTTACAACCAGTCTATCCCTTTCCGAAGCACAAAGTTCGTTCGTCTGTTGCGATAGAAGTTCTTAAAGAAGAAAAGAAATAAGGGCGGCAATAAATTTTTTGTAAGGGATACGACTTGGCTAGTCTTTCTTTCACATACTTTTTGTAAGCCGCTATAATGAAAGGGGTTTATGTCAGTCTTAGATAGTTTCGATTGCTGATTAACAGAAGTTCAGTGAAGTAATTTATGGCGTTCTTAACACATTCTCCCAGGTCACGAGATTTCTCGTTTTTAGCAAGCATAACATAATGTACACGTCAGGAGATATCTTGGTATCATGTTGTTTCGGTTCAATTGATACATAATGAACCAAAGGCAAATATTTAACACATTAAGGATAATTAGAAATATGTAAAACATATGCCTGGAATAGAAAGTGCTAGAGCAAACTTGTAAATCAAAAATTATAATAACTTTGTTATTTTTGAATTATTAATGGATGGGGATTGAAACATGATTAAATTTAGGAGTGATCATTATGTTATCAAAAAAATTCTACTGTAAATCATTATTAATATTTTAGAATGGAATATACTTAATGAACTATTACACTCTAAAGCATTACTCAAATCAGTGAAATAAATAATACTTAAAAAGCAAAACTTCTTTTACAATAAATGCATGTACAAAATATATAGAAATATTTAAAAATACTTAAGGTAAATATAATACAAAAACAAATTAAAAATGTGTATATATACGAGCTATTGCTTGCCAAGCGTGCTTCTAGGGCGTTCAAAATTTTCCGGGCGCTGGAAGCGTGTTGAGCGCTCAGAGCGACGTCCGCAATATGTTAAGGTTGATGTAAAGTACCTTATCCTGCCACCAATCTAAAACAGGTGTTTGAAATGACTTTGATGTAAGCATTTTTTTTCATAAAGTCAATGACTGCTAACTATTATTTTATGCTAATTAAATACATATTTTATCATTAACTTGTACATTTACATTTGCTTTATTATTCATTAGCTCCTAATACTTTAAAGGAACTATTTTATATTCTTGTGTGGACAAATCTTATATTTTATTACAATATGTTTCTTTAAGTGGTTTTTTATTCTCGTTTACGACGTGACAATTAATGAATGACAATTAATCTATTTCTTGTTTTATGCATTTTTAATTCCATCTAAGATTGGAAAAATTGAAATGTTTATGATCCTTTTTCATCAAATATTTGAGGAATATCAAATGCCCAAATTCTTTACATCAAGAACCATGTTATTGTATTTACCATATCCGACATTAATAAGAAATCAGAAGTCTTCCTATATATATATACTTTCAAAAATTAGATAACATTGATATCAGTTCTTATCAATATATCAGTTGTTCTAATACAGAATAATATCTTTGTTTTCAGACTTGTGACTCAGCAACAAACACTTAACACCACATAACACACTCATTTCTAGAGCTCATGTGTTCCCTGTCAGGTTTGGTACAGACATAGGTGGACTTTATTAAAATAAAATGTTGCCCAACAATCCATTAGCAAGAAACAAGCAAATTACGTAATACGTATACTTGCAACATAACAAGAAATAATAAATAATAGAATGAAAAAAAACATCTTGAATAAAATGAAACTAGATGAATGAACATGATAATGCACAGTGGGAATGAAAATATAAAGGAGGCTTGGGGGGCTTAAGGATATATAATGAATAAAAGGTGAGATGTATTGAATGCTACTGTAAAAATAATTGGTAGGGTGGTAGGGTTAATCTAGTTCAGTACTCTGGGTCATAATTGGAATATCTTGTAAGATATACACTCCTTTTTTTAAACAATCAAATAATTCTCTAAATGAAGCATTGTCAGAAAAATAGAACTTATTAAAAACTTCCAGATGCCCTCTTCATTAATGTATGTTCAAGATTTGAAGCTTTTGTATCAACGCATGGTAGACATCCATATTGAACAGACCTTTCCTGAGATATGATGTAATACTAATTAACAATTTTTACATAACCTATTTTTAACTCAAAATCGACTTATTTTCCACATTTTATTCTGCTGAAGGTATTTTTGTATAGTAACATCTCTATGAGCTATATTTTATGTCACAAATTTGAATTTTATTGTAAAAACGGTCTTTTTCGTGAGAGGCTTTAAACAAGTATACACGTTGTATCATTATTTATCATTAGCAGTATAATTATTCTTATCATATGGGCCGGGTTTGCCATTGTTAATAAGGAGTTAAATTTTCGTCACTTAGGTTGTGAGTTCGAATCCCGCCATCGAAGGCTTTCCGTGAACACGACGGCAGATGCACGCATATACCTTTCGTAGCCACAAAGACATCCATGTCGTTACAATATTACTGGGGGCACTAGGTCAGAGGTGATTGTTCCTCGCTTCAAATCTAAGTTATAATCTGTGGATGGGTGGGTCAATGAATACCAATCCGTGAAAAAGATTCTGAAGCATGGGTAAATAAAACGCACTCTTGGCTTTAGATGGCAATATTGAAAAAATAGATGCTGTAATTAGAGATAGGCTTAAAATTTGAATTCATCAGTGGGCTTGTCTATGATAAGTGCCATTAGAAACAACATAAGTAGCCTCGAAACTAATTAAATAATATTTTAAAATTCAATCACTACAAGCTAACCAAAAGAAGAAAATGTAAAGAGTTTATTAAAAGGATAATAAAGGATTCATACAAAATTCAATTGATATTCCAAATTCAAAAAAAGATGTTATTGAAGATGTTATTGTATGAAGATATGATTTCAATTTTTTATTGGTAAGGTGAATTTGTAAAACCAATAAATAAACAAAAAGAAAATATATCTTGCTTGAAAATTGACGGAATTAAAAAAATAGAGTATATAAAATACTACAGAAACTATTTAAAATGAAAGAAAAACCTTTTTAAACTGGCTTCATGAAAATAGAATCCAAAAGCAAAATGTCACCGGAATGTTCTTTAAATATATAAAAATAAAGTTCTGAATTAAAATGAGCAAAGTCTGAAACTGAAATCTAGAAACAAACTTTTTTCTTGCATTTAATTGTATTTGTTCCTTTAATAGATTTGGAATTCCCGTGAAAAAAAAATTAAGGGTGAAGTAAGGAGATCCTCTTGAAAAGTCATTTACTTTTCATTGAAAAGAAAATAAAGGACTTAAAACATGTCGAAAAATAGGGCAGACACCTTTTGACAAGAAATAAAAGAATGCTCCTTCTCGTTCTAAGATGTGTAAGATTTAAAATTTTATCACATTTTTTCCCTTGTTTCTCTTTATTTTCATTCTGCTCCCTTTGTAATGTTTGCCCTGATGCTTGAAAAAAAATACTTTTTGACAATAGGACCAACTTTATTTCCGAGAAGCTGTAAATCCGGTTAAAGAACTCAGTCATTCTGGTGTTTCGTTTTTCAAACCAATTTCCGCTTCTGATCATTTCCTGTAGAATACGCTAGTTGGGAATTTTTCTCTTATCCTTTCTCCCCCCTCTCTCTCACACACACACGCACACACACAATACTTGAAAGATTAGTTTTGATCAGATTTCTACGAGGAAATGAATTGCATGGAAAAAAGAACCTGAAACTAAATAAATCTTTATGAATACAAAAAATTTATATCTTGCTATTCGGAAAACTAAACCAAAAATTGCTATTTATTTTAATTACTCGTGTATAAGAAACTGGAGCAAGTTAAGAAGTGAGAGATGGAGTAAAGAATGACTTATTTACAATTATTCTCAATGCACCGTTGCCTGTTAGATAGATACAACTATAACTATTGCATGCTACATGATTTCAAAATTTTAACCAGTGGACCAATGCCTTCATTTTTGGTTATATGGTTTGGTTCAGATTAATTTTATTACCGAGACTTTTTTTAAAAAAACATAGGGGTTATATTGGGATGGAATTCGTAATTGTGAACAGTGGTCAAATGACGAGGAAGATACTTGAACTGGCACCATTTCTTTGAAATTTTTTATCACACTGACGGACATTTGGTCAAGTGGATTAAATATGCACCAAACTTGCCTATACAATATTTCTCTGGTAGATTCGAGTATCTATTAAACTACGGGTTCGAAACCGTGATCTTACCACCAAATCACTACGGACCTGTTTAGTTCAATGACAACCATACATTTAGTACAATGTTCATTAATTTTCAAAATTTATGCGTAAGAAGTTTATTATACAAAAGTGCGTTTTATAATAGTTTTATCCCATTCAATATTCATTTATATCTTTTTCTTGTTAATATATCGTTCTTCTTATCAAGGATTTTTGAAAATTTTCAATCTTTGTCTTTACTTTTCATTATCTTCATTTTTTTCAACAATATCATTTTAAAATTGAAGCGGAAATTCATCGTAAATAATTTTGTCTGCCTTAATTTTTTTTTTGGTTAAAATATTTTTAAACCGATGCAAAAAAACTTTTCGCTTGAAATCTTATCAAACCAAGAATTGATGTTCTCTGGCGAGGCGATGTGTCACCAAACGGCGATTAACAAATTAGGTAAAATTTTTCGTCTACATAAGCGTTTTATATCTATCTATCTATCGATCGATCGATAGATAGATATTAATTGTGAAGCATTAAAAATGCATACAATAAATTAAACATTTTTTTAACATTAGAAAAGAGCTAATGCAAAAACTTTAACGAAATTTCCCTAATAGAGGTTTTAATAACTAGACTTATTAACAAACATCCAATTTCTTGATAATCTGAGTCAGTGTTCTTGTCATGGAGGACAGGTTTTTGATTAAGGGATTTATAGATTCATCTTCAGTGCCAAAATGAAAATTCGAACTTTGTTGAAAGATACGACTGTGATGTACAAAAAATACACTTTTGCACAGTGTATACTTAGATAAGATAATAATCACCCTAAAAACATTTATAAAATGTTGATAGGTTGCTATCTCTTTGATGGAATTATTTCATCTCTCTAGCCAATCCTCAATTATTAGTTTTTTAGAATTATTTTTGCGATGGACTCATGGTAATTTTTTTTTCTTTTAAGACTCCCTTGGCTAGTGTATATGCTGTTTCATTCCCAATAAATCCTTCCTGAGCTCTGATTAGATTATTTCAATGACAAATTTAGCAGTTTTTTCTTTCTTTTATCCAATATTAATCCCCCAATGCAAAAAAGTACATTGCAGCCTGTTTGAAATAAGAAATTATAGTTGCCAAATTCATATTACGTTGATCAATAAACTAGAGTATTTCTATTTCGACCAGTTCTGCCATTGCTTTGCCATTCAAGCTAAATTTTATAGATTCTTTTTCTTGTTCATTTTGTTACATTTAAAAACAAAAACACCTTTAAATAATTTGTTATCCGTCTGTACAAATACAATTGCTGTTAATCATAGCATCCACATAGTAGAGCCATGAAATTCTTTTGGTTTTAATTGGGGAGAAGTGTAGATGCTTCAAAATCAAATTTGCACCCATTTTTGAATATTCTATATTTTTCACCATAATAATTAACTATGCCCCTCCCTTTCTCTTTTTATAATTATATCAAGGGAGGGACGAAAAATGAGAATCATCTAAGAGTATAGAAAATTTATTTAAATCATTTCTTACAACCATCTTTTATCTTCAGAATATCTTGTGACCAGTCCTTTAATGATACATATCTGTAACAGAAAAAATTTATTGATTTTTATATTCCTAGAGAAATAAATGAAAATAATGGATGTTTACATGACAACAACTTTTTTTAAGAAAAATATTAGCTTGTAGAAGGGCTTTTTTGTATAATTTCTTCTGCTTGATTTAACTTCTTAAGAATAGTAATTCATTAGATATAAATCTCAGTTTGAGTTGTCTGTATTAAAAAAAATCCCATTGAAATATAATCATATTTCATCATATCATTGACTTTCGTTAACTTCAAAATAAACACTAAGAGAATAATGATTCGTTTTTCCATGAATAAACTGCACTTTATGAAGATATAAATACATCATTTGCAAAACATAAAAAGAGTAATTCTTGGCAAAGTTATAAATGTGTCACGCCCATCAATACACTGTGTTCTTAAAGATATTATTGTCTATGCCATTATGCGCTATCTTTTGAAACATACCCATTGATTGTTACCAAGATAAATATGTGCACTAGCATTTATTTATTGTTAGGTTTGTTCTCTATATCAGTTTGCTATGAAATTCTTTTATTCTAATTGTTTTCGAGTGACATAAAAATATCTCCGGAATTTGTTTTTATAACTATCTCTCATAGTTATTTTCCTTTTAAACTTGCCATTAAATCAGCTATCAAACAATTAGTTTTATGCATCGCTGAATTCATGAAACACATTATTTTATGAACAATCATTTTTAGACAAAAGATGTTTATAAAATAACGTCTCTTGTTTAAAGTCATCTGTGGCTGCCACTAATGCTTATAATGAAGAAATTTTTTTGTAAAGAATATGTTAACCATGACAAAGTGAACACATCGAAATGTTTTCTAACCAATAATTTTATTAACCAATTGGAGATATTTTCGAATGTCTAAACGAAACTTTGTAACAGTGAATGCACAGTATTGTGAAAATTTCATTATTATTCATGTTTTTTACTGAAATAAATTATATACATATACATTAGGGCGATTGGGCCCTGCAACAGTTTCAGTTTATTGGCAACTTATATAAGGCATTGTTATTATACAAGTTATTATATAAGGCATTGTAGAGGCAATTTAAGATACATTACTTGTCTAGTAGTTTGTCTTCACATTCTTTGAATGAAGTTTTATTTCACTATGTTCATTATCTATTTTTTATTTTTTGTTGAGATATCTAAGCATTTAAAATTATTTATGACCACCAATCCTATGTAAAAGCTGTACTAATATTTAATGACTACAGCTATTTTAAATTGAATATATAAACAAAAAATAAGATAATTGATATTTTAATAAATATTTTAAATTTACAAAGTAATAGCATGTTTTTTTAAAGAACATATAGTTATAAAAATGTTATATAGCAAGCAGTATATAGATCCAAAGATATCATTAATTATTATTTATTTTAGAATTTTTTTTAATAAATACGTATTTTTTTTCGTTTTTTTATGTATTAAACACCGACCAAAGAATTACTTGATACCTTCTTTATTTAATTGCTTATTTCTAAAAAATCTGAATTCTTAAAATTTGAATTATTATCCATTATTAATCTGAAAGTCTATGAAACAAATAACTACTTTATACTGTTTTGCACAGTTTTTTTATGTTCGAGAAAACTTAATAAGAAATCATGCAGTTTTCATTCACTAGGGTCCATTTAATTGCATTTATTTAATTTTAGAGAAATCTAATTAAGAATACTCAAACCTTCTTGCCTTCTTAACCACTTTCGGTAGAACAAGTAATATGACGAGCATATTTTGTCACTGATTATTAATGTCATACAGCATAATTATTATTAGCATCAGAATTATTCTATAGTCATATCAGTGACTCTTTGATCCTCTCGAAAAATCTTGGTTAAAAAAGTACTGAAAGATCGGATTGCCACAACAGCAGCACTGACAGGAATTGTAGTTCAGTCCTAAGGGCCTTCACCACCCACGGAACAACCCTTCCAGTAGGAAGTACTTCCCATCGATAGGAGGAGCCAGTTCCTCTACTTAATTGTGTTCCATACAGGCTGACAAAATACAGCCCTCATGCTGGAAGCATTTCATCCTCTTTTAAAGGGGCCCTTCAGAGGGAACAATTATTGCATAGAATGTTTTGTTAGAAGTCACAGAAAAATTATAGTTGATCGGTGGAATCTCACTATGTCGTACAAGTTACAAAGAGAAATCCAATCCATAATAGAAATCCATATACTATTTAACAGAGAGTATTTTGAAAAATTGAAATAAGTTTAACAAGTGTATCCTTTTCTTCATAACGTGATAATTTTCGAATTCATGTCCAAAAAAAGTAAGTTCATTTTTACCGCTTTGTTTTCTCTCGCAGTGTTTTCGTGCGTTCAAGGTATTCTTTCATAACAAACCGAGACTGCTCTACAAATTGCTGATTCACTTTTTCTTGTCTGTTTCATTATTTACAAGAGAGGATTTCTAATTTCGAAATTTCTTAATAAATGATGTTGTTATTCTTCTCAACGTCCTTTTACAGCACCTAGACACCAACTTTGTCTCTGATGTTTATTGATGGTTGTGTGTTTGTTTTATTGATGTTTTATGATGATGTTTATTGATGGTTGTGATAACTCTGTATAAAAATGGAGGAAAAATATCAAAACCTGAAAATCAAAATATGCATTAGCTCAATATCAAATTTTGACAAATGATCTTGCTGAAGGTACTGGGAACTGAAATGTGTTGAATAATTGTTACTAATTGCGCATTTGTTTAGCGATATGTTACTGCTCCCATGTACACATATTCATTGTGGTTTTAAAATAAAGCTTACTGTACTGTTCTGGTGTTAGCAAGTGTTTTGTCTTTTAATTGAATCGATCGTAAAGGAATCGGGGATACTTATTAATTAGATGGGCGCCAGCGAAAAATTGCCAAATAATGTAGCATTCCCCCAAATCTTTTACAACTATTTTAAAGCAAAAAATCGAAAAATAAGGCAGAGTTCCGACAAATTTCTTTGGTGATTTATCGCTGGCACCCGGCTAACGGAAACGTACCTTATTGGGTAAATGCAAGAGTTGAAAGATGAAAAGATTTGCTTAAAAAAGTTTTATTTAAAATATGGTGAGATTGATGAACTTTATTGGCATTAAATGATAAATCCTCATTATTGTTCGTTATTAGGAGTGCTGAAAAAGTTAGTGAATATATTATTACAGGGCTTTAGCAAATGTATTATTACAAGCTCTTTTTAGGGGCATTTTGTGCAACAAGGAAAGAAATGTGAATCGGTAGATACTATGAATCTCCAATTTAAATTTGAGTTTCTTGTTTAAATTATTTTATATAAAATCAGTTCTTTTAGCATTAAACAGTTGAATAGGTACTTTCAAAACGGAGTTCTTATGATGAATATTTTTTTCATTTAATGACTATAACTTCCTTTAAGTAATACATTTGCATTACAATCGAAACAATAAAGTTAAGTTTTTTATTGCTTATCTATTTCCATTTATTGTAGTACTAGAATTCACATTGAAATATTCGTATGAAAACAGAGCTAAACTAATTTATAGTATTTTATTTGATTATTCTTTCAAATCATTGATTTTTATACGCATTATTTGAATATCTAAATGATAATAATAATACTCAGTTGACTCTCTAATTTATAACTGCTTTCGTTTTTTTGTTTTTCTAGAAATTCTATTAAAGTTATGACTCTTTTTCGGTAATTAAACATGCAATTGGTCTTCTTCTGAATTCGAACTCAGATAAGCATAATATTTTATTTGTTAAATGTTTCAATAATTAATTTTTAATAAATTATTCCAAAAATGAAACTAAAGGTATTTTTTTTGAAAAAAATACGAGTCTAAAAAATATTGAGTGTAATTTAAAAAATTATATTTATAAAATTTATAATCATTTTCCACTGTTCAGGTGTTTCTTCACAAATTATGTGTCCAAATTTTCTTCAATATGTCTTAATAAATCTCAATTTAGAATATGAATACAAGATCAATATTATATAACTAACATTGCGAATGATAAATACCACTACTGCTCATCTTTAGTTATCGAAAATAGCTTGCCTTTTTTACTCAGTGTTTGAAAGAAACGGTAATATTTGAAGAGATTTCTATAAAGAGATCAAAAAGACAAAAGTAATGTAATAATATATTTTCAAAGGTTCGCGTCATTCTTTCAAGGTGATTATTTAATTAAATTTATTTGCATGTAAAGAGCATTCAGTTTTTATGATGAAGTTTGTTTGAATATACTGGGTAATTCAAAACGTATTGTTCACATTTCATGGGGAGGTAGGGAATATCTCATGAAATCGCAATCGTATAGGAATGTATAACCACAAAATTCATCTGAATGGCCAAAATGAACAATTTAAGTGAGCACAAAGAAAAAGTAAAGTTAAATTATAACGAAAGTGCTTTTTATTTCAACAAAATAAAGTACACTCAATACCAGTAGGTGCTTAAAGTTCCGACCATTCACACGAACAAGGGAATCACAGCGTCAATACAGCAGCCACCAAACATTTTCTTAAACGCCTGGCACATCACGAAAACTATCTTCAGCGTATCAGCCGAAATATGTGATATTAACATAACGGAATTTCAGAAGATAGCATTGTTTCACTTGATTACCTGAACCAAACATTCGTTGTTCAAAGGATTTGCAAAGATGGACCGATCGCTTGACCTCCCAAGTCACCTGATTTATCACCTATGAGTTAGGTTTTGTATTGAGCCATAAAAGACCAAATGAAAGAGATCGTGTAGAAATTGAAATGAAGTCTGTTGCATGAATAGTGACCCCAAAGGTATTGTCCATGATATTCCAGGCATTTTGGAAAATGTTGGCTGTTAATGCAAAGCTACTGTGAATCCTGAGTTCATATAAAAATTGGCGCAATTTTGGACATCTACTGGGAACTTCTACTTTACCTTATATGAATAAAAGTCACATTTGTTACCACTTAAATGTACCGATTAACAGTGTTAATTTCACTCGCCCATTTTCTTCATACAGATAATGTTTGTGGATATACATGCCGATGTGAAACTGATTTCTGGACATATCTCCAGCCTCCCCACGGAATTTCAATAATTTTTGAATCACTCTGTATATGTAAAATAAAGAAAAAGAAGTAGGAATATAAAATGAAATAGTATAAATTGCTAATTGTATTTACCATTACTAAGCTGGAATTTTTCTTTGGTTGTTTTTCACAGAAATATAACCCAATTGTTTAATGATACCTGGAGAATGCTTGGTGAATGATTTAGCATTTAGGATAGTTTTGACGAGAATGGTCAATAGTAAAAATTTATTAATATTTTAACATGCAGACATTCTTTTTAAATAGTTCTAAGCAAATTCAAAGACTATAATTAAACTAAATTAAAATTCTTCAAAAGTTTCGTTCTATGTGGTAACGTTACTAAACTTTTGAGCAAATCTCTAAAACTTTGATTCTATATAAAAATTACTCAAAATTTTAGACTAAAATTAATAATTAGTAGCTTGATTTCTTGAAAAGAAATAAAATACATAAAAGAAAGGAATCATAATACCTTATTGTAATGTCCTTTATTTTTAGTAGAACAAAAGAAAATCGGGACTTTTGAGATGCCCAAAAATAGTACAGAATCCTTATCAAACAGAAATAAAAGAGCCGATGGTCTCTCTAATCCGTAGAAAAGATGGTTCGAAATTGTATGACATTCGACTGTTTTTGCTCGGTATGTTTCATCTTTGCCTTCTCTTTCTTTCTCTTTTGTGTTTATCTGCTGTTTGGAGAAATAATCTTTGACAATAGAATCGACTTTGCTTATTGGAAGGTGCAAATCCTGTTAGAGAACTTAGCAATTTTGCTGTTTCACGTTTCAAGCCAATATCCTGTTCTGATAATTTCCTCTTGGATTTTGCTCCCTTCTATTTTTTTTGTTATAAAAAATATGTAATTAGATAATAATTGGATTTTCTCAAAGTAAAAAAAAATCCCGAGAGAATTGTAAGCTTAGGAATGTATCAGAAAGAGTATAGTATTTTTAAAGAATTAATTCTGAGATGTATAATTACTTTAATTTCATAAATGATTAACATATAAATGAACTTAGTAACACCAAAATGTCCGTTGGCCCCAATTAGAGACCAGAATCTGTTTGTTCTTTTTTAAGTATTTTGGCAGGGAATTTGAAAGTTTTTAGTAACTTTCAATCATTTCTCATGTGGATTACAAAGAAAAATCCTAGAAGATTGGTTCTAGGTTAATAAGGAGAGATTTTACAGCTAATTACACCTAGAATGTCCACTGGGACCGTTTCGACATCAATCATCAAAACAATTTATCATTATAAATAGTTGTAGTTCAATAAAGGATTTTTCACTAAGTAAAATAAACTTTCCAAAGTGTTATCTCACATTTATTTGACTCTCAATTGGTTTATTGGTTTCACAAAGGAAATGAATCAATTATGCTGAAATTGTTGTGACTACGTGTTTTGTTACACATCATTTGCTTATCTGCTTTTTTTAAAAGAAGCATTCGCTGATTTTAGAGTCTTGGGCTGAGGAGGAGCCATGAAATGATGCCTTATAGAACATCATTTTCTCTTTTGAATTCACAATTAGCTGTTTGCTAGCTAAAATCTCTTTTGCTCATTTCGTTGCTAAAATTCTTTAAAATATTTTCATAGCTTTTATGCAATATTAATTGATTAATAAAATAATTACTGTTGAAATTACATTCCATTTTCGAGTTTTGTGCAGAGCAGATACCCTAAGATGATGTCACTTAGAAAAGGTCTAAGTCCTGTTGAAATTTCTAATTTCTTTCAAGATCTTTCTGGGAATTAATCGGATTGTGGTGAGCTGTCATGTTCTAATTTAAATTTTGATGATTGCGAAGAATTTGAAAAGGAATTTTCCAATTATAGTTTGTTAAGATATAAATTGTCATAATATATAATAATTACAAGAAATAATAGTTAAAAGTTTTAAAACTAAACCCTACTGAACAGTAATCGCGCAATTATGTAGTTATTACAATTATTTTAAATATTTAATATCTTGGTGTCAAAATGACAAAGGCAGTTGTTTCAATGTTATCGAAATCCAAGACCTTTTAGTGTTAATGTATTTAAATGTTTGAATGAATTAAAAGAATGCAGATTTATTTTAGGAAAACCAAAACATATTTACGAACTAAATTGGTTGTTAAATCTTGTTTCACGTTACCGTAGATACAAAATGCACTTTCTTTCGTATGTACAATTGCAGAATAAATCAAAATATAAAAATTAAAATTAAAATAAAAATTCACTATTTTACTGCATTAAAAAACCTTTTTTAAGGTAGACACTACATTTATTATCATAAGCCTGAATAAATTTCACAAATTTAAAATTTAATTATAACCAAATTTTAACAGTCACCATTTATATGAAACTGCTGTCCTTCGAATTCACCTTTAGTTATTTGCTAGCTTATTCTATTGCTGAAATTATTTGAAATCTTTGCATACCTTCTTATGGCAGTTTAATTATTTAAATAAGTACTGTTAATCAAAATTTAGATAGAACTTGCTTCTATTTTATAATTTAAAGTGATGGAAATATTTTGAAAAATGTGGCAAGAGCAGGGAATATTTAACAGTTTTATAATTAAAAGCAACTCTAAATTATTGTGCAAAAATTTAATTATCCTTAATATCTCTTAGAAGTTTATTTGTGATTGGCTTTAAATCTCTAGATAGTGAAGCTAAATTAACCGAAATACTTATCGTTTTTTTATGAAAATAAGATTATAAAAAGAGTGTAAAAACCTTTAATGATGTGTGTTTTATTTAAATTAATGTAGGATTCTTTTATTTTTCTGATAATCCTCAGTTGAGATTACAAAACTGTTTGCCTATGTTTAAAATATTAAGCTGAATATTTAATAAAAAATCCTAATAGGATATGCGTTTGATTTTTAATTAAATTAAAAAGAAAAGGCAGGAAGAATATTTCGATACCGCTGTTAATATGAACAATCAGTAGGTGAAATTACAAATATATAAAAGATAGAGTGTTATTGAGAATAGATTAATCATAAAAGAATGCATGTGTATGTGTTTTTAATAGTGCCATTAATTTTGGGGACTCAACGCTGTTAAGCAAGTCTATGTTGAGATTAAATAGAACATAAGAAAGGAATTTAAACGAGCCTATCAGTGTAGTTTAGATTAGTTATATTAACGTCTCGTTGCAAAGCAATACTAAAGTAGTTTTGGGAAGGACCTCATGATTTCAAACCGATGTCAGGTAACGAGGACGACACCTGAGCCTGCCCTTCCTGTTCAGTGGGAGGACATTTGATCCCGACGTATTTTACGTGCAACATTCCCTACCAAGTCCAGTTTTCTTTTGTGATATCGGGTTTCAAGCCTGAAACCCTACGACTCATGAGTCGTGATCTTACCACCAGGCCACCATAGCAAGTATCTATTTAAATGGAAACATAACACAGGATTCTTAAGGAACTTCTGTCACTTTCGTAAATATAACAGAATACGCAGACAAGAAATTCACATCCGAGATGCACAGAAGCAATACGTAACAGCACTTCTTGCAAACAACAGTACGCAAGCAGCAGAACACAACACTCTAATGATAAGCTTCTAAAACCACACGGGAAGAGAGCTCGTTCAATTATAAACTTAAATTGAATTCAAAACCCTCCCTTCAGCTCGAACGCACGGCCTTTTACAGTTCCCTAGAGACGGTAAAGAAAGTTCCAGAACTGTCCAGCATATCTTTGTTTCAATTGGCTCTATCTTCAAAATTCTAGAAGGTTCCAGTATTTTCCCTTTTTCATCAAAGATGAAAAATTTGTAGCCAAGTTGCCTAAAGCTAGTCAAACCCTGTTATTGTGATTCGGTACCCGATTAGCATCCAACAAAGCTGATCGTAAAATGGTTTTCCTTATGGTTTCCTAATCTTGCAGAGAAGCAACATTACAGATTTGTAACAATATATTAGAGATTGCCTGATTTTATCATTAGTGTAAAAAACAGAGTAATTACGAATTTTTGGAATTAATAAATGCATATAATCCCATTTAATCTTCTTTAACTGTATTTTTCAGTGAAGACAATAATGAAAGTAGGCGAGAAAATGATTTAAAATTGTGTAATATTTAATATTTTTTGTACTAGATTTTGCATGAAAAAAATCGATTTAAAACAATAAGTATTTATTTCGAATAATCTATTGCCGTAAAAATGTAAAAATATATAAATTGGGACAAAATGTTTAGTTCAATTAAGAAAAATATACTAAAAATGGAAGGAAAATTTAAACTTTTATGCTACAAATTAAAAAAATAATAATAATTAATTAACCATACCAAAGTAAACTTCAGTGTTATAGTAGATCCCTAGGCCAGTAAGTTCATTAAAAAATTGAATGATAAGTTAAAATGTGAAGGCTGGTTTTTTTTATCAGAGATGGGCAAATGCTTAAAACAACAATGCAAGTTTTTAAAATTATAGAAAATGTGTATTTTTCAAATTAAAAATAATATTTTTAAAAGTTAAAAAATAGTTAGGGAACTAAGAATATTTTAAATAATTTTAAAGAAATAAGTAATGCTACTGAAAAGTACACGTTATAATTTTAGTTTGAACTCTGAATAAAGATTGTGAAAATATTTTAAGTAAATTAAAAATGATCAATAAAAAATTATCAGCAAAAAATAAATAGAAATTACCTATTGTAAAGATTAAGCGCTTTATTCTAATTTGAAATATTCGGTTCAACAGAGTAATTACAGTCTTAAATTCGATTTCAACTGAGCTGATGGAAATCTCTAAGCCCCTTCTAAGCAGCGACCGATGTATTGTTGGACAGATATAAACTGCCTTTGATACAGCCACTGAACGAAACTACGTAAAAGTGAGAGAGGGTGGCCTGGTCGTATTTCCTTACATAAAATTTATGTCCGAGTCGTAATTCTTATCGGAGGACGCAGAAGACGATCGGCTCAATGACTCGAAAAGGGATTGACAGGTTGTAAAAGAGACGTTGGCGATGACCGGATTGTAAAAGACCATGGACCCTGTGCAGAAGAGATATATATCACAGATCCTCAAGCGGCTTCTTTCATCGGGGGGGGGAGGACTAGAATTAATATGCTGATCTTGCCGTCAGCATATTCCAAATGGGGACCTGGATACATGTCACTGGGAATTAGTGGTAGTAGGGCACCCATTTCTATTCACTAAGAGAGATTCTTGTCCAAGAGTGATTCATTACCGAGAATCGAGGTGAGCTTGAAGCATTGCTTTTGCACGATAGAGATTTAAAAGAGATTCGTATGTATTTTAAGAACATAAATTTGCCTCCCAATATACAGAGGAAAGGATACGAAAACAATACAAGGAATAAAAAAAGAAACTGTTTTGAAATAAAAGTAAATGTTTTTAAAATCTTTTTCATTCATCATCATGGGAAAGGTGATCTAACAATTTGAAACCAATAAAACTTTGTGCACTAGCAGCTCACAAATATTGTGGAGATTGATCCATATTTTCTATACTGTATTGTGAAATAATTGTTTTTAATTATTTTATCTCATAATATTGTAAAATTTCTTTATTTTGACATAAACATTGAAAATATTAGTATATAAAACTGATTTTTATATCCTTTTAAGTTTTAAATTAATTTTTTTAAAGATACGACTGCAAAAACAATGAAATTTAAGCCAAAAGTATATAGTAAAACAATAATAAAAAATTTACAAATTGCTCTACATTAATTTTAATATCTAAATTCAGAGTTTTAATCCTTTTATCAAATAGCCAATTACGGGATTTTCCTCCGTTAATGAAAATTAAATAATAAATCTGCTCAGTTTAAATTCTAAATAAGAAAGTGATACAACACTATTGAAAAATACACCAGGCAATATGAAAAACATTATCCAAGTAATGTCTGCGATTCGATTTCAGGATAAATTCCCATGTATGTTGCAAACAACGAAGTTTATTTAAATAGCATGACACTATAAAATGTAAGCCTTTTATTATAATGTGTTAACTATTTACTGGATAGGGGCAAAATTAAGACTTAAATAGAGAATCGCAATCTACGAGATCACATTGTCTTTATAATAAAAGCAAATTTTCTAATGAAAAACATCCAATATATTCTGAGGATATTTCTATTCATATACAATTTTGTTTTAGAAATTTTCAAAATATTTTAATAATAGAAAAAAAAGTAATTATGTTTGATAATACATTTTCTTCTCAAATTACATGTTACAAAAATAATATTATTACATTTTTAATATATATTTTAAATCATATTTATTTTTCTAGTGTATAATTGTATATAGAAAACAATACAAAGGTAAATGCAATATTTATATGCAAAAAAAATGGGTGAGATTAAACTCTTTTTTACTATTATTTCAACCTAGAAAATTGCGAATATTCCTATCTCTTGTCTCGAGAGCATTTTAAGCATATATATTTAATACTATTTTAAAAATCATCCTTCAAATGTTGTATATATTTCTCTTAATATATTGTAATGACTTGATCCTGGTCGATCAAATAAAATGGTAGCGTGTTATACACAAAGGGTTTATTTACAGCTTTATACAATAATACAAAAAAAAAAAACATGTCCTCTAGGTTAGATACAGGAAAAAATTTACAACTGGATCACCCGTTCAGCAACTATGCCGAGGATTCACATGCTGTCCGCGTATTCGGCTACGGCCTGTAGCTAAAGATATCTACGGATTACTTCCGGTAGATATTTCCAACAAACTGGAGATCACGTAGTATCTCTTCAACTTCAGCACTGCTCACAGCTCGTCTCACTATCGTGTGCACTCTCGTCCAGTCTCTCACCAGATCAGCTGATCCTGTCTCTCCGATCAGCTTGTCTCGTCCACCGGAACAGCTTGTCTCCTCTCTCGATCAGCTTCTCGATCGTCCCTTTTAACAGTAGCGAAGCTCCACCTCTCAGGCTGATATGGCGCCCTGGAGATGCCGATTGTCCAATCATTCTTTAGAAATACTCCCACTGGCCCTCCATCATGTTGTGGGAAGATTTCTGAGACATCCACCCCTTATCAGAACCTTCACAATACCCACTGTTCGCATATGCATTCTTTCTTCAACTGTTTCAAGATAGCACTAATTTCTTCAACGGGTCGTAAAGTGCATACGCTGTTCATTATTGGAACATTATCCCAGCTGGGGTGGTCCATAGAAGAAATAGTCCCATCTGGTATTTCGACACGGTTTGTTGATTTAATGGGCCGGAGACCTGTGTGTTCCATTATTTGTCTTTCTCAAGTCTGAAGGATGGCACTAAAAAGGAAGAAACACAATGGGCAACAAAGGACGAATAGCCTCACCACTGGCTAGGAGTATCATTGTTCGATCATGTGTCTTTTCCAATAGGAGACCAAAGTGACGACTTTCTTACAATATTAATTTACTTTAAAACATTTTCAAAAAACCTTAGAAAAAATAATTTGATTGTTAGAAATAATTATATTTGAATGTACACGTCAAAATCAGTCGAATGCGAATTTTCATTGAAAGAAATATTCTGTACAGTTTATTATCTTCATAGGTAAAATAGATTTCTGCATTATTTAAAAGTCTCTGAAGCATTACTTCATAACGATTATCAGTTGCTTTGATGATATTTCAAAGACCATATTTTACAGCTATCTATTTATCCCTGTATAATTGTAAAACAATAAACACTAAAAGGGGAGATGTAGTCTCACAAACGTTGCGGATAGAAATAGTTGAAATACTTAAACAAACCTCCACTGAAATGGATTGGAAAAGTACACGTGTTGTGAAGATCGCGAAACAAGAAGTAACTGAGCCCATATATTCGATTAAGCTAAAACTAGAATAGATGTTACTGAGAGTACATTCGTAGAGGTCTGAGATGCACAATTCTCCAGTTAAGGATTAATCGAAATTTTTATTTTACTGTGCGGCATTAAAAATCACCTCAGATTTGCCAAATATTTGTCATCTCTTATCAATGCGGTATTTTTTTATTATTTGCTATCAAGCAAATTCTGCAAGTATTTAATATCGCAACGGCCACATTTCGATTATTTATTGATTGCAATTATGTTTTGGAATTGATTCAATAATATTGGATGGTAATGAAACAAGTTCACCTGCAGAAGATTGACTTAAACCGGGATATCATGATTGGTAGCTGGTTTGATTCTCATCCCTTGGTTTGTGCTTTCGAACCCTGCCGGCTGAAGACTCTGTGCAGAATGAGTCTATTGCACGTATAAATCTATTGTAGCAACGAAGTCCTCAAGTCGAGAGAATACCATTAGGAATATTGAATCAGAACAGATTGCTCTCTAATTTAGGGCTCAATTAAGATTTGTGAATGAATTATTCAAATCCGCCCCGTGAGAAGGGCTGTGTCGCATGAGTAGCTATGACTTTCCTTTGACCCTAGGTGTCGCTACTGAAACAGAAGATGCAAGGCCTCTGCCTATAATTGTCAATTTTATCAGCGATATTGTCTATGACAAGTGCCATAAAGAATAACAACAGTGCTGACTTAATCAATCAATATCATTATTTTTCTTGATGGAAAGGCAATTATCTATGCACAAATAAAAAAACTTACAATTTTATTGTTTATTCATTTTCAGTTAGTTTTAATCACTTAATAGGCATTTACGTATCATTCTTCGTGTTATATAAACATTAACTTTATTTAGCAGTTCCAACAAAAATGAAAAGATCCAGAAAAGATGTTCATTCTTGGCAGCAATCTGATTCTTTTCAATAATTTTTTTTGTCAAAAATGTACAATATTTAATAGTTGGAAATTAATAGAAGTATATAGGGTAACCAAATCATATGCTTTGTTAAAAGTAATAAAGTTCATTTATATAAATATGCATTTATTTTTTAAAAAAATACTTATTTCTTTTTAAAAAATACTAATGAAGACGGTTTAAGAAACACATTTTATTTTCTACAATTGGCTTTTTAAAAGAACTAAAAAAATTAATTGTTTACTTGAAAATTCATACAATAATTGAAATATGCAATAATAAATCATCACTAATGGTTTAGAATACATTAATCAATGAAAAAGTTATTCTTAAAATTGAAATTATGCAAATTAGTTTTGGTTTAATTTTTTGACATTCTATTAAATGTATTTCTAACATAAAGCATTCCATTTTCCAGCACATATACTTTACGAAATATGAGAAGTAATTTTTTTATATTTATGAAGATAAACATAAAAAATTCAGTCTTCTTAAAAGCAGTTTCATTACAAAAAAATTTTGAAAATCTGTTTCAAAGTCGTTTAATAAAACAATTTCCTTATGATGTTTTTCCCTAGAATAATTTAGATTTTTCTTTCTGGAAATGAGATTTAAAAAAAAGATTACTTTAGATGACGTTTTAAAGTTTTTCAAAGCGAAAAACAACATTGAAATATTATCGTTAGAAATATTATTCTTTTAATAAAGAAAAAAAACCATTACCGTTAATTTTACTGCCCAAGACATTAATTTAATAATTATGAATGTCTCCATTTTAAAAATAAAAAAAATAACAACTGACAGGTGCAATGAAAATAAAGTAAAAGTTTAGAACAAAATACGTCCTTATTCTCTATTTCCGTAAATTCAACTAGTTTTTTTTTCCTTTTCGAAATAAGTAAATAGTATAGGGAAAAAAAATTCTCAAATACATAAATCCGTGAATTGTTTTTCTGTATGCTGATATCAGTCATGTTATTTTCTCAGTATTAAAAATGAAAGAATAACATCTGACAGCTATAATGAAAATAAAATAAAAGTTTGGAAAACAACATATCTTCATTCATTTATTTTATAGATTCAACTTTTATTTTTTTTTCTTTACGAAATTAGTAAATACTAAGAAAAAAATTTCTTAAAACAAGAATCTATGAACTGTTTTTCTGTATGCTGATATCAGTAATATTGTAGCTTTTATGAGAAGAACTTTCCTGTGAAGCAAGATTTTTTGAAAATTTTACTAAAAAAAGGAAGATAATATTTAATAATACAAAATTGATAATTTTCGTTTCATCTTCAAAATTTATTATAGCGATTAATGCTGAAAAATATTTCTTTAAAAATAACTCTTTTTTCTGTTAATATGTTAAATTGTATTAACTTAATTATATTAATATCTCAACTTCTGCATTCACATTATTCAGAGAAAATTTACTCTATTTTGAAGCATGGTCAAATAATGAGGGTGACAGTTGTACCCAAAATGCCTATAGCAAACTTTTAAACTATAACGGATGTATCAAATGGATGTATTTGATAAGATATTTATTTCACAATGTGATATTTCTGCACTTACTGAAATAATTTAGATATTTGTTTTATTGTAATATGCAAACAATACTCTTATATAGCAAGAGACCATGCAAGTAACTTGTTTTGAAATAACATTTAATTGCATCAAAACTGGAAAACTACATATGATTTAAAAAATAAAAAAAGTCGCGCGTTTTTTCAAGAATATTATTTGTTTAAGATGTATGTTTAAATGCAATTACTTTTTTTGATGATAACAAATTTTAAAAAATATGAATACATGAAGAAAGGTATCAGCAGAAATCAGAAAACCATTTGTAATATTAAATATTATTCAAAAATTTAAGTAATTTTTAAAAAAGGGCAAGGAAAACGATTTTGATCCTGAAAAAGTTCATTTAGATTTTTTTAAAATTTCATCTAAATATGTATTAAATTTATAATAAAGTTAATTTAAGTAATGGTTAAAACTATTTAGAATATTATATTATCATTGTGTATAGTAAATAATTTAATTTCCTTAAATAAATTTTTAAAAGAATTTGGATAAGAAAAGCCTGAAATTTATGTGTACCCTCTTTTTAAAGGTGTTGACTGCAATTTTTTTTTCATTTTCAAAAGAAAATAAAAAATACAGCCACATATCTTGTAATAATAACTAATTTAATAATAAACAACAACACCTAATGAAGACGATGAGACAGATATAATACCTGTCTAAGCAATGCCCTATTTTTAATAATTAAATTAAAAACATTTTTCTAAACTTCTTCTTAATAAGTGTAAATTACTGAATATCACTTCGAAATTTAACCCTTAAGTAATCTCTATTCATTCTCTAATCCATCCTATTACGAACAAGTTATATAAAAAAACGAGTATTAAATAACTTAAGAACGGGCGCAATGATGCCATTTATGTTTTTAAAAAATCGAAGACATCACTTGTCAGTTATTTATTTGCTTTTGGAATTGACTTTAAAATAAGAAATTAACATTTAATAATACATTAAAAAATCATAATGTGTATTTTAACATCAGTATAAAATCTTATAACGTCTTTTAAATTTATCTACCTTTCTGATATTTTTAATTTTGTAATTTAGGGTTCTTTATATAAAATAAACACCTTCTTGTAGTAATCGATCTGCCTCACATTTTTTTTCAATTTAACATTTTTAAAGACCTTATACCGTAATGACAAGACAAAATTGAGAATGGCATTTTAAGATAAATGTGAATAAATAATAATTAAGTAAATAATAGTGAAATGAGTGCATAAAATTACAAATTTAACTTGAATAATAAAACATATTTATGAAAAGTACACTGAAAATTTAAGCTGTAGAACATTTATTATTATATTTATGTTTATCATAGTTAAAACCATTGTAAAATATTTACATGAAGATGTTTTTAAAGTGCTATTTGGACATTTGTTATTTCCAAACTTCTATATTAGAAAACAAGGAAGAAAACTGTGAGCAATAAACATCATTTAAAAAATGAAAATGGTTTCATTAATTCAAATATGTATATATGGGTTTCAATATTTAGAATATTTCGTGTAATGTTTCAACAGTAATATAAAATAATATTTTAATAAAATCAAATAATTGAATAATCAAATAAAATATAAATTATTTTTAAATTTATTAATCAAGTCGCATACATTTGTAACAAGTAATGGTTTTACAACTATAAAGATGGTGATTTGAATATTATTAAAAGTCCAACATAATTAAAAGCTTCTAAAATATAGAACACATTTCCATTTGGGGAATATTGAAATTTATTTGGATTTCATCTGTATGGTTTTATTAATATCTATCCAATTAAATAATATATAAGTGTCTAATTCTAACTAAAGAAAAAAAAATCTAATATTTTATTATGAATCAAAATTATCAGTAATGCATATTCCTTAATATAATATATGACAAGAATAACGGTATTAAATATAGTATACTGAACTAGTTATGGTTATAATACGGTTAAAATATATTTGTCATTAGTTGTGACGTCAAATTTAATAAAAACTGTATATTATTTTAGATAAACATTTTCAAAGTAATAGATATCTTATCTATTTCATTAATTATCCTTTTTGGACATTTCACTAGGAATGTTTACATATTTATATAAATATCTTAATTTTTAAATAAAATAAAATCAAACAAAAAATAACTCAATTTAAGTAATAATTGAAAAATGAATTTTTAAAATAAATTAAAGTAATAAAAGATTGCATATTTTTTATAAGGTATGCTAATTATATACGAAAATAAGTCAAAAGTATATAATATAATTGTTATTCATTAAAACTGATAAAATTATCGAGAGTTAATTATTAAATTATATCAATATGTGCTTCAACTATGTTTTATTCACATATTTTAATTAAATTGTGCTATACAAAATGAATAACTTAATTTTTATATTTTATAAAACGTATTTACACTTATGAAAACCACAATCAGATGGATAGAAAATAATTTTATATCGAAGAATAAAAGGTGAATTTTAAACTCTATTTCATCCTTATTTTTTTTCCCGGAAAATTGAAAAAAAGCTGTTTACTTAGAATAGTATTGTCTTCTCCTTTCAAAATTTTATTAAAGAAAGATCAAATAATTATTCATAATTAAATAATAGATAAATATTCTAGCATAGAATTAAAGAGAAATAGAACTATTCATGATTGAATATATTCAAAATTTTGGAAAATATGAAATAAACTAGTGTCTTTTATATTGCCATCATAGGAAATATAACTTCAACATTTATATTCTCGACAGTGCTTTTGTTCAAAAAATCTGATCACTGCATTTTCTTAGAAACCCAGAAAATAAATAGAAAAAAAAAACTCATAAAGAAATTCCAACCAAATGCTTTTGCAGGAATTAATCAGCAGGGAATTTGGTTTGGAAAATAAATAACAAAATGGTTCAGTTGTGAACCTGAATACAAGGAATCTGCTAAACAAAACAGACATTATTGTCAAGAGTTATTTTTTAAGAACGCAGACATTACAGGGTAGGAAAAATAATGGCTGAAAAAAAAACAATAATAATAAAAAAAACATGGAACATCACACAATTTTAAAATAAACGTATTATAATGAAATCGAGCATTGCTTCGAATGTTGAACCTAAAGCCTGTTTTCGAAAAAAAAATATTTCTTTTTTTTCATTAGGAAAATTCAGATATGCTTTTGAATAAAACGAAATTAGTTTTTCAAGAGAATTCACCATTCTTGGTTTGATATTTTTTAATTCGCTCCTTTTGTACAAAATTCAAAGAATTTGCTTCTTGAATAAACAAGATACTGGTATTATTTTATTTCAATTTCTGAGCTTACTTATCACTATTAACAATATGTTTTATTTTACTTTTTAAGTAAATTTACTTAATTTTGTTTTACAGATCTGATTCGAAATACTCCGTTTTCAAATCTCATTTCGCAAACTTTTGCTTTCCTGGAATACAATTCTTCTACTCAATATATTTTTGCTTTCTGTCGCAACATCACATAAAAGAAGTATTTGCATGAAATATGTTTGAAAATCCTTCTTTTTTACAGTGTTTCTTATGTGATTTTAAAAGAATCTTACGCTGTCTTGGAAATTGGATGTACTTTATAAGTAATTTAATTTATATTTATGTGGCCCTATTGACGAGCGCGAGTTCTGTGGCTTTGATCTTTTCTTCAAAAGAAATTTTTCCAATTTCTCCATTTGAAACTTTTCTCGAATACATTTGGCGTTTTTAATGACCTTGCATCAACACATTTCTTTGCATTAATATTATATCGTTGTCATGAATATCTTGAAACCGGTTTCAAATTGAGGTGTTTGAGGTAAACTTTTAAATAAAGGTATACTTTTACAAAAAACCTTTGAATAAAATTAAAATTAAAATTTAACTAATTAAGTGAAGTAATTAATAAAGTAAATAAAATTTATGTCAGAGAATTATATATATTCGTATACATCTATAGCTTAATTAAACAATGTTTTTTTCATCTTCTCAATAGAATACTATGTATATTAATTTTAAATAATAAAAATATAAAATCTCGTAGATTTGAAATTATTTAATTACAACATTCAAATGAGGAATGGGGTAGTAAATATGCAAGAGTCTTTATTATTATTATTATTATTATTATCAAGTAAGAACATGATTTTCTTTTGGTTTGATTTTTCTAAGCGTTATAATGCGTAGGCAACAAATTGCCTATTTATCTCCTTCAAAACACCAATTTTTCGCTATTAGGGTAATTCGAAATTAATTCAGAAGGTTGGCTGTCACATCTGGAGATTTATTGGTAAAAAAATCTTTTAAAAATAGAAACTTAATGTATAATTCAAAAGTTTTACTTCATTTCAACGATACCTTTTTTTTTGTTATTAAAATGTCTTTATCGTATGAAGACATGATGTTGTGGTGCTTTGAGGTTTTTGAAGTCATAAAATGAATAGGTAGAAAATTAATGATTTATCGCCTTGGTGACATCCATCTTCTGCTTTACAAGTTATTAGAAAATGGTGAAGACAATTCTCACATTTGGCGACTTATTACCAACAAAAAGTTATGACTTGGCACGAATGTCCTCTATGTACCCGATTTTTAATAAATCGGTTCATGAGCATTCTGTTAGTCACATGACCATTCCATACCTGTTTCAATAAGAAAACTCTAATTTCCAGAATTCCAGATCTCCAGATTTTTGAAATAAGAAAGCTGTCTTGATTATTTTACTATTTAAAACCAGATAAAACGAATTAAGATTTTTTCACCAAAGCATTTTATTTTCCTTTGCATTCGTATAGAACTGTTTATACCTAGAGAATAAATACTTGAAGACAAATACTAAATTATTTGCAATTGGTATTTTGAAAATATTGTAAATGCATTCACTTCGGACAATAACAAATCCCATTGTATTGTATTTCTGCTAGCGTTATTCCATTAAGTACTTCGAAAGCTTAAAATGTAAAACGTAGAGTATTGTTTCAAAGGAATTCTCTGCATTTATATCGGATTCAAAATGACAGCAGACAATAACCATCACAATTGATCGCGTTCCCCAAAGAGCACCGATTGTGATTGCAATTAATACCTTCAAAGAACTCCGATGAGAATAGACTCCTGTTGGAGACCTTTTATCTTTAACAGAAACTACTAATTGTTCCTTTAATTCCGTCCCTGGAATCGATTACTCGAGACTTAAAGCGCTTAATCGAAATAAATTTGTTATGTGTGCTAGTCCAACGTTCACATTTCATGATTTCCACTGTTTAATAATTAGATGTCTCTTTATTTGTGTTAATTGGGATAATTATTTTTCAAATAAAAAAAATTGTGATTGGTTTCTGTTGAAAATCACACCATTGTCAACAACATATAAAGCCCAGTATAATCCGATCGTAAACAAATTCGAAAATTGCAAGTATTTTAAGGCTGAAATACGCTAATGTATTTTGAGTAAATTAAGACATCAAAATATAACAATTATTTTAATTTAGCTTTTTTTATAGAGATTGTAGTTAGTTTTGGAGAACAATATATGCTTCTTGCTCCATAGTATTTATTTTTTAACACATTATTAGTAGATACATTTTGTTCTACTAATTCAAAGCTCTGGGTAACATTATAAATAGTGAGCTATTAGCATTCCCTCAGAAGGGTTAGAGAGAGAAGGTTGTTTGCCAAGGACATATGAATACTTAAGATTTACTCTTAAAAAGCATGATTGTATGTAAAAACTTTCAGCTAAGCATTTCTTAATTTTAATTAACGAATTCAGATCTGTACGGAGATGCACATAGGAATAGAACATTTACATTAAAAATATTTACAGTATAAAATATTATGTACTGTAAATACTCATATTTTCTTAAATAATCAAACTATTTAAATAGAAATTTAATGTAGTGATAATTTTAAACTCAGAAAGCAAGTAATATAAATGATTCCTTACCATGTATTTTAATATTGTCTTTCATTAATTATAAATGATGTGAAGTTGTATTTAATGATTAAAAAATCGTGTTAAGTATAGATTTATCAAGGTTAGTGCTTCATTACAAAATTTAAATGGAGAAGCATATGGTTTTAAAAGGATCCTATTTAATAATTTCAACATAATGATCCATAAATTAAAAAAAATAATTAATCAAAACTAATTTAAAATATTTCTTTAAAGATATAAAGCAATTAAAGTAACAAATATGTTAAATTTATTACGTCCAGGATGTGTAACCTTTACCTTTTACCTTTTAATTTCAAAATGAGTAAGTGAATATTTTTATTTTCACAATAAATTATTTTAATAAGAAAATGTATCATATTCCATTTCAAATTTAATCACATTTTCATAAACCGTAATTAACATTGAAAAAATTACTCTCATTTTAACTATACCGTGTAAAGCGGATTGAAAATTTTTGAATAAAATTAGTTACAATTTTAAAGCAGTTCATCTTATTTCTTTGTGAAAAAATGTATATATCATATAGACTAAAATATATTACGTTAGGCTGACTGTTTATTAAATGTAATCATAGGTTCAGATCGTTTTTATAAATAGTTTAATATGATTATATATATATATATATATATATATATATATATATATATATATATATGTATATACATCTGAAATTTGTATGTTTTGATACAATTTTAGTAGGACACAGAATATGGCAGTTTAGTATTGTAAGAATTTATTAAAACATAATAAAAAAATTAAAATATTATTAAAAGTAAAAGAGAAATTCTCATATTTTTTTGAGTTACATAGTATAAAAGCTTTAGGCTAAAATTTCTGAAATCTTAGTGAAAAAATTGCAAGAAAAAAATTATGTCACAAGGTTGAGATACACCGATAGCAGATCAATAGATATAAATTTAGAATAGAATATTTATAGATATAGATTATTTACAGGTGAGCTGATATAGAATAGAATAATTATAGATATATAGAATATTGAATATAGATGCATATACATATAGAATAGATTATTTACAGAGATAGAGAATATTGGATATAGAGATAAATATAGAATATATTATTAATAGAGATATAGAATATAGAATTGGAATATAATAGAAAATTTATAGAAATATATTTCGCTGTGGAATTTTTATAGAGAAACTAAGCAATATATATCCTAATAGTTCTTGCTTCTTAACACAAGAATTGAAGGTCTTGGTAAGGAATTTCAAAACTATTTTGTATAAAGAAAAAAATGTGTCTGAAATTCAAAGATTTCAAATCCATTTTCTCAAAAATATAAAAAACTGAACTGAACTGTACTGAAATCCTTAAAAATATATTAGTTTTATCTCCTTCAAAAATTTCACCGAAAATGCTTCGTGTTTTTATTTATAAATTAATTTTTTTAAATAAATAGTTAATTGTGCATTTATGAGCTTAATTTAAGAAAATCTATTCATGGATTTATGTAATAAATTATCATTTTCTTTATAAAACTGAAAAAAAGTTTTTAGTATACTTTGTTAAATCTTAGTTTTCTTTCAAAAAAAGGAGATCAATTTTTAATTGTATTTTTTTTCAAAATCAAAAAAAAGTAAGAAAACTCCCAACTAAGGCTTCCCTCAAGAAATAATCAGAAACGGAAATAGGTTTAAGAAAACCAAAACACCAAAATGGCTGAGTTCTTTAGTAGGATTTACAACTCTGCAGTAAATAAAAATGGCACTATTGTCAAAAAGTATTCTTTGAAGTATCAAGGCAAACATTAGAAAGAAAGAGAAAAGAACATTGTAGGAAAAAAATAGAATGTCACACAGTTTTAAATCATACGCGTCTTTGAACTAGACAGGACATTGCTTCTTTGACTTTTATTTGTGTTCGAAAATCATTCTACTCTATTTTTCGACAACTCTAAAATCCAGACTTTTCTGTTCTATGAAAAGTAAATGACTTTAGACGAGGGTATCCCGGATTATTTCTTTAAGTTTTCTCCAGAAGTCGAAAAAAACGGGCTTCAATAGATGGGGAAAGGATTTAATATTTTTAATTTCAGAATATTTTTGTCAAGTTTACTCATCATTACAATTATCACCATGTAACGCATATTATACAAGTTTTTATTTTTTTCTAATTTTAAGTTCTTCATCTCGGAAACTATCTTCCATTATTTTCTTATTAAAATTGCTCTTTTCGTCGCTATCGACATATTATTTTCTTAGAAAATAATTCTTTATCAAGAAATTGTTGATAACCATTCTGAAATTATTCTTTTTTTATTGTATTTCAAATATAAAGAATGTTCCATAATTCGTGGACTAAACTTTAAAGATAAGTAAAATGCATATATAGAAGAATTTTTTGTATTGCATTATGAGAAATTAAAATCTCAGGTAGAAAACATGAAATGATAAGGAAATTAAAAGAACTCTTTAATTAGAACGTTTAGTGTAGACGATAAAAACGTTTAGTGACGTAGCATAAAAAAGATGCATTTCCGGGGAAAAAAATATTGCGTTTTTACGTTGTTTACCTGGTAGGATACCCTACAAGGTGCACATACATTCTTTCAGCTGCAAATGGAAGAAAAATGTGTTCAGCATCAAAGTAGATAAATATGTTTAAAAAACTCTACTAAAAAAAGCAATCTTCTTTATCTTTTGCTAAACCCATAGATGCAAAATAACTTTCTTTTTTCATTTTTTTTATAAATAAAACGTTATTAATCCTTAAAACATTAATAATACAATACATAATGTTTTAAAATATTTTTAAGGACACTAAATAAAATACATGAGTTTGAAATTATGATTATATTTAAAATCCTTGCAAGTTTTACTGTCCCCTAGTGTTTTCATTATCCTGTTGTTAAGTTAATGCTCTTAGTTAATTATTTTTATAATCATTACTCAATAACTAATTCTTTAATTATCCCGAAACTCATTGAGTTATTGTGCACACAATCTAATTTATCAACCCTGAAAAAGCTAAGTTCTAATCTTTTAAAAGGGAGTATTGATATCCCCTCGTCACGTACTCCAGATGCAAGTCTGGAGAAGAAAAGAAGTTCAACACCGGAAAGTCCTTTTCCATTATCCTTAATTCACCTGTTAAAAGTAATAACGTTGCGGAAAAGGGTTCGGCGGAAGATGCATTAAATTTCAACAAGTTTTATGCATTTTCTTTCTAAAGTATCGGTTTTATTCTCTATTCTTTTCCCCCATCAAATACAAAACTAGTTCCATCTGCATATTTTCACGCTCCATTAACGATTTATTAATTGAGTTAACATGGAACAAAATCACTTCGTGCTCAAAGCATGAGAGATAAGCCTCTGAAAAATAAGTTCTTTCTGGATTCCATTTGATAAGCTATGTTCTTTATGAGCAACACCGAAGACAGTTAATCGATATTTCTTTAAGATGAGCCGAGGTCCAAAGGAATCGTTAATTTAATCGGAATCGATAAGCTAAAGCTCCGCTTTATTTGTTCGTTCTTTTGGGGAATAGTTCGGCAAAAAGTATTGGAGGAAACGATTTCGATTCTTACTTTAAGCCCCAATATCAATAATTGTATCTCTAAATTAGGATCAGAAATATCACTTACGATTTTCTAAGAAAGAGAACTGAATAGAAGACAAATATTATTAACGGAAAGGTATTATGCTAAAGAAAATTCAGAAGGAAATGTTTATCTGAAGATTAATTTTTTTCTTTGAAATTGGCCATAAAAATAACATAAATGCGATGTGGAGATTATGTATTTTTTTATTAATTTTTCAGAGTAAGCCCGTAAGATAAGAAGAGTTATTAATTCTAAAGATAAATATTAGTAATACTTATACATTACATGATACACTTTAATGGGTATTTGTTGAAGGTAGTACGTTAATCATAAATTGTTATAGTTAATTGTGTGTCCTATGTTAAATAAAATCCTCCTTCAATTCATTTATGTGAATTTCAATATTCTATGCCAGCAGAAAGACATATCCGAAGATAATAATAAAATATTAATGCTATTTTATAATAGTTGTCCGTACATATGCTTTTAAACTTTTTAATAAAATAAAACAAATTTTCATTATTAAATATTAATGTGATATTCTGCTTTTAAAGCCTTTAATTATGAGAAATTGTCAAAAGGAGTAATTTTGTGGAATTAAAAATTAATTATATTGATTTATTGATATGGATGACTTTTATGATTATTATTATAATAAATAAAAAATTTCCATTTAGAAAAAATATAAAATATTTTATATTTCATAACAGAAAAACGACAATAATAAGAATAAATAAAAGCCTATTCTTATTCCAGGGTAAACAAGTAAGTAAATAATTAAAAATATTAAGAAATGTCACTTAATTTAAAATAGCAGATAAATAATGTTTCTTTATTCACAAGTGCTCTGATGTTGTTTCTTATGGTATTTGTCATGGATAAGTGCTCTAAGGTAACCAGGGATTTAGCCAAACAGCGTCTCTTGTTTTATAGTAGCGCCACCTAGGACCAAGAACACGACTTTTTAGACTCACTTATCACTTTCGCTTGCACATCTCCTTTTTACAGGGGGACACATTCACTCCACTTAGAGGGGCATATCTGTTCTATGTTCTATAGAACATAGAACAGATATGCCCGAACCGGGACTCAAACCCGGGAAGCTGAGATCATGGGTAAGAAGTGCTACCCATAAACCAGGACGCTGGCAATGCTATGATAATTAAGTCCCTTAGTTAAAAAAATAATAATGCATAATTTTTTTAGAAAAAGAGAAGTTTGTATAAAAAATGTATATTACTTTACATTTTTAAGACAAATTTCTTCATAAATTACATTAAAATTCAGACATTTTCGAAATACACTCACTAAATCGAAGACATTTATTAACTTGAAAATTACATTATTGTTATTAATTTATGCTATTTTCTTTTTAAAAGTTTTACTATATCCCCTCACCATCTGACAAATTTCATCAATTTCCCAAAAAACAACTCAACGTTTAGGAATTACCGTTCCAAAAACAAAACTGCTCTAAAGAATCACCCTTTTGATAACAGCGTATAACCACGAACCCCACACAAAACATTTTTAAATCTTAAAAAGTCATTGGACTGACGACAAATTCTAATTATTTCTATTTTGATGGCCTTCATCAATCTATAACAACACAAACCCCAACCATTATCATCATTGGAAAAATTACCCTTCACGCTTTACCTTTGTTTGTAATTAAACGCACTTAGTTTCCCATTTTTGAAAAATCAGAATCTTTGCGCATGAGCCTCGTGTCCGATACAGTTAATGGTAACGATTTGAGGTGCGCTCAGATTGTTATCTATGGGCGGAATAAAAGATAATAAGCACTGCCGCGTGGCAATAACCGTTCCCCGGGAATTAGAAGAGCACTTTGCTTTCTGTAGGTACATTAGCTCCTCATTAAGTCTATCCTGGCATGTATTAACGCCATGTTTTACTCTTGTCACACCGAATTGCTGCTTACACACTAAGTTTTCAGATTTAATTAGACTCGTGATGGATTCTGGGAATATGTAACGGTGTTGCTTAATCGTTTTCTGAATCGAAATCCCTGGGTGTGTTTGCCAAACGACGACGCAGTAGGGGGAGGGAGGGGGAAGTGTTATGTTTGTTCATATATTGATTAATGGTAATTTCTGAGATGTACGACTGTGAATTAAATTTCATGCATTATGATTCTTTGTATTGTGGACAATAAATGGTATTTTTCAAGGAAAACAGGTTTTTGTTGAGGTTTTTTTTTTTGTTTAAAAACTATTTTTAGTAGAATTAGCATTTTTAAATATTTAAAATTCAGCATTACTGACTACACTGCATTTCATTCTATTTGAAAATAAATTCAATATTTTAATTGTTGTATTAACTATTCTTCATGGTTTACATATTTTTTATTCATCAATATTTTTTTTATGTTTTGAAGTTTTGATTAAATATTTTATAACAACTTCATGGCACTTTCTGTTTCGAATTGGTTTAAAAGTCAAAGTATAATAACATTAATTATAATTATTAAAGAAAATTATGGAAGATTTATTTATGGAATTATTACAGGAAATGACAGTTTTATTTAACTTTAAGTAATTAAGATTTCAATTAAATATTGCAAAAATAGTCATTGGTACAATACTTTAATATCAAAAGCATATTTGTACCAAATTTAGTAGCTATAACGGAAACAATCTTTTCTGAAAATTGTCAAAGACTCGCAAATAGGCTTTATAACATACTTACAAGGAGAAAAATTATTTATTTTTATTATAATTTAAAACAAATGAAGTTGATGTTTGTTAGAATTTACTTTACATCGAGTATAGTTACAAAGTATAGAAATAATTAAAAAAAACTGTTTGTAAGTTTAATATTTCTGTTTGATGCGTTTATTATAAATTCCTTTCCTTCTCCTAAATATATCATTGAACTCAGAAAAACGACTGAAGATACTTATCATTTCAATTAGAGCAACAAGATTATGACCATATATTTATGGTAAAAAAAATTTCAGTTCCTCTTTGAGCCGATATTATGGATTATTTCAGTGTCATTTCTTGTACTTTTCCAAATATAAACTAAAGAAAGTTCCTAAATTTATGATGATAAGAATAAAATGGCTGAATTTTAATGTATTTTTGTATGAAAAATCTTGCATTTTTATTTTATGATCCAAATTGCACTCAGTCATTTTATTTTACCTCAGTGAAGCCCTTAAAGAATAGTGGAATATAGTCTGACAAAAATTCCAAAAATCTCTTTATACGAAATTCTATATATTTTACCATTACAATGATTTTAATAAACATTTCAATGTTTCTTTTATATATATATATATAGTAGGATTATTTATAACATTTTATTGTAGCTTTATTATCATGTTATCATGTCAGAACATAATGTTGTTTTAGATGTGAGGGTTTTGCCGTCAGCAAATATCCGTAGGCAAAACATAAAAAAAATATTATATGTTCGAGCATCTCGAAAAATCAGCATTTAATAACGCGTTACCATTGCATTTACCAAATCTCTGATTTTTTTTAAAAAAATAAGTTAATGACTATAGAAAGTAAAATAAAGAAAACCTGTTTTGACATGATACATTGAAATATAAACGGCAGATTTAATTTAGCTCTTTTATTATTATTAATTTCAATTATAAAAAAGTGAATTATTGCATACACATGTACAGACAATAAATTTCTTTTTTTTTCTTCTAAAACAACCAATAAATTTGTTAAATTTGTATGGTCATAGAAGAATGTCAAATCTGTCAGCCAATAGTAGAAACATTTTTATTATTATCACAGTTTACTTTCTTTTCATAAAGGGGTTTGAAGAAAAAAACTATTTTAAGCTCTCAATGTGAATACAAGGTAATAAACAACGACAATTGTCTCAAGAGGATTTCAAGAAATGTTCAGGTTCCTTGAGGAATGGTGAAACATATGCTTTTTGACCTTCCTCATATAGAAATAAAGGCAGGAAAAACGTTTTAGGTGTAATTATATAATTTCTATAATTCTATAATTTAATAATTTTGTAATTATAATTGAATAATTATATATTTATATAATTTAATGCAATATAAATATATTTTCTCTCATGAAAGTATCAACATATAACTCACGAATAAATTCCTACTTTTCCAATGAAAGATAACTAAATCTGACCAGATTCAATCAATCTTGTATTTTTCAAATACAAGATAACTGGATCTAGTAGATTATAAGTATAGAATATGACTCCTTAAATTTCTATCTCTTGGTAAGACATAGGCATTAATTATTAAAAACAAGTTTAGAGCAACCAGGACAACATAGATAAGGATAATTCAGTGGAACAATGGATAAAATTCAATTTAATTTGGAATTTTCCCCCATCACGCTCTACATCACTGACACTTTTTTTAAATGTAAATTGCTTGTAATATCAGATCTTTTTTAAATTTAATATTAAAGATATGTAACCATTAAAAGCTATGACATCATATAAAATATTAAAAATGGAATTCGAAATTTAAAACAGAGTTATTGATTTAGAATTTCAAGTTAATCCACCGTTTTAAATTGACTTCACAAAAAAGAATAGTTTCACAAAAGCTTATAATATAAAGCGTTTTAATCTCATAAATTTAAATGTATTAATGCTTGTATTAAAATTTGGATTGTATCGAATTTTCATACTTTTCTCGACATTCAATTATAAATGAATAAAAAAATATTCTCGAAAATATTTTAATTTAAACATCTAAAATTTTGGACTGTCACGTTTTCAACCTTTCAGATGGTGTAAAATTTAATCAATCTTATGTCACTTCATATAATTCTATTTTTAAGGAATTTAAGAAATAAATCCTTAAGTAAAAAAATTGCATTCATAATTCTGTTTCTTTTAATTAACTTTAAAGAAAACTTATTATCAGTCATTTTTTTAGAAATCTAAATATTTTTTATTGAAGAACTGCAATAACGCAAACTGATTTGGACACTTGCCAATTTGTATGTTAGATAAAGAAAAACAAGTACCAAAACATCAGATGAGAAAGCCTAACTTAACTGAATAGCAGGACTGAGAAAACTTAACTTTTATTCTTGAAATTTTATTTAAGTATACGAATTCTAATCATAAACAATTTGTTTTCATCTTAAACAGTTAATGAAAATAATTTATATCCTGATTGAAAAAGAATTTGAAATCGCTGGAAATAATATTTCTTGTTGTACGAAACTATTTCAAAATTACAATGCTGAAGCATTTAAGCAATTTCCATAATATATTGATTAATTGATTGCGTGATATATTGATTAGTTTTAAAAAAATGTATTTGAAATATTAATGTCTCAAACCCACTTACGGAAGTGGTCTCTCTAAGGCACTAGTACATACGTCTTTACAAAATTCCTATTGCATCCGTCTTCTGCATAAAAATTAAGAACCTTGAGCAAGGCCATGCGCATTAAACCGGCAGGACGGGCACCGCGAAAAGTAACACGAGAACGGGCATGAGGTGTCAGCGCACCCCAAAGATATTAAATGTCGTAAATGCGAATTTTTTTTAAAGATTTTAACTGATAAGAAGATTTATGATAAGTACACTTTTTTGCAAGAAAAATGATAACTAATATGTTAAATTATCATAATTTTCAAAATTATTAATGAACAAATTAAAAGCATTCACCACTTTTGTCTCAGTTTGGAAAACGGAAATTGCCCCCTGTAAAACTTAATGATTTTTTAAAATAATTTTTATTATAATAAAAATTATACATTATTTTAAATTAAAAGGCTGAAATTAATCAATTTTCTTAATAATTTAGGTGTACATGGATCTGAAACTTTAGATTTTTGTAGTTATTACAAACAGCTTCAATTTCTGAGTGTCCTCGCCATTTATTTTTGTCGCAACTGACACACATGGTTTTCGATTTAATATCCTTGTTTGTTGGACACAAATAGCATCTTCCGTGACTCAGCTTTTTTATATCTTTTCCGATAAAAAAGCTAGTTTGGTCGCAAACTTCCTCTGAACAATCGCATTCTTCTTCTAATTCGGACTGGTGAACACGTCTGAATTATGTCATCATTATCTGAATCATTTAATTCTTCGATATTCTTTTCATCTGACAAAATCTCCTCTGACATCTCTTGAAGTGTTTATTTCTTGCTTATACGTCAAACAAAGAAAAGACTGAACAGAACGACTGGAACAAGCCATGATTTCTCATTGAAAAATACTAACACGAGCGCGCGCATGGGGTGTCCACGCACCCCAAAATCGTTCTGTAAGGCTAAAATGGAGTCTGAATTCGCTGTATTCAGACTCATGGAAGAGCATGGAAACTGACCTTCGAGGCAGGTACAGATGGGACAGACCACTTCGGTTTATAGAGACAGACAGCAGATGAATATATTTTGGCGTGAGGTGTCGAAACACCCCGTGCCCGTCCTGCCGGGTTAACATTGCTCAGATTTTTTTTTTCGAACAGCATGCATGAGTTCTTTGTATTTTATTAGTATAAATAGTACATAACAGACAGGGAAACAACCCCACTCCTAAAAAAATAATTGTAGAGTAATGAAATTTGGACAATGTGTTTAGCTAGTTAAAAATTTTAATTGGTTAAATTTTGAAGATCACAGGATAATTTAAGCTCACGAAAATGTATTTCAGGTGTGAAATGCTTTTGCATTAATAGTCGGTGTAATTTTCAGAATTGCGAATGCAAGCCTGCAAACGTGCATGCATTGTGTCATACAGATGCCGAATATCACTTATGGTATGGAGTTCACCAACTGTTGTATTTGTTTTGTAAATACTTAGACGGTTAGCGCTGGATGTAGATGATGTAGGAGCTTCTTCTTCGATTATTTAACATACGGTCCATTGTATCTAGACTGCAGACTTTCTGGTTGCCGGAGCTCCCTTAGCCTCATTCTGACCAATATGCTGCCGTCACTAGCACCAAGTGAGAACCTGATTTCTTCAGAAAAAATAGATCTATACTATGTCTTTTAATGAGCTCTGGTTTGACGCCACTTTTGTTGCAAACGGCATGCCTTGGAGTTAAAGGAATTCACTTTTCATGGCACCTGGCTAGGAACTGTCCTTGACGTAACCGATTTCTAACAGCTCGTAGTTTCATTGCGGTACCAACAGCTGCTCGAAGTTCTGAAGCAGAGGCAGTATATTGCGCCATAGCCGTATGCCGAATATGGAGTTCCTGGTAGTGTCACGTGGCCCCTCGGAACTCGGTCTCCTTCAGGCAGCACAATCTATTGATCATTGGTTCTAACAATCAAACACAATGGATACAACGGCCAAGTCTTTCTGCAATATCGAGGGAAAAAAATCCTTCTTTTTGTAGCCCTATAACACGACCTCCTGTTAACTTGATGAACTATTGAAAATAATTTCTTCATATTATTAAAGGCATTCTTTATTATCATTAACGCAATACACCAAAGTTAAATAAGTCAACTTTATAGCACTCATTTGAAGCAAATCTGATTTACAAATTCCGAGTGGCGCTACTAGAGCCACATGTATGAGCGGAGAGTGAAATTTGCATCGATGTCATCTTTCAAATGTATAAACACGCCTACCAAATTTTGTTTAGCTAACAGAAGTCTTTCTGGATGTTGGGTTTTTTCCACTAGAGAAGTACCAATAAAAAAATAAAACATTCATTTTGAATGCCTATTCTAAATCAAAATGCCCATTCTAATCAAGAGCAAAACGAAATTTTCGTATATTATTTCAATGTTATGAAGAAGATTAATCAGAATTTCACATATCTAAATAATTACATTTAAAATTATCATATTTATATGAATAAAACTTTAAGCAATAGAGGATGATTAATTCTTTGATGGACTAACACTAAAATTTGAAATAAAATAATTTGAATAAAATTTGAAATAAATTCAAATTTATACAGTAAATCCTACAACTGGGCACTAAGTGTAATTAGCTTTGCGCTCTTCCTTTTGCAGATGCCGTGCACAAATTGGCATATTCCCTATGCTTCATTCATAATTCAATCAAAATATACCAATTTTATACGAAAACTATACTTTGAATTAGAATTTTACAGCTCTGATTGTTTTTGAATATTGATATTCACACACCTACAGACAAAAACACAAAATGACAATTTTTGGACTCACTAGAATCTATGAAATTTTTTAGAAACTAATTTCTATTGAAAGCATTTGAAAATATTTCCGTGTATATTTCGTATATAAAAAAAGGTAATAACATTCCAAATTCCTTATAGAATGAAACTTTGTACTGCTTGAGTTGATAAAAACTTAAGATTTAATCTAAAAAAATTAAAATTTCTTAATTTTTATACACTTTTTGCATTCAAATAGTCGTATTTAATAGGTTATATTTATCACTATATTTTACTCAAAATGTATTCCTGTTAGCATCTGTCAAAATTAAAAATGTTATCGAAAAAAAATTATAATAATTATTTATTATTGATGATATTTTTCGAACTTGCTTTAATAAAATAGAATAGAATTTTATTAATGCCTTAAAATGCTTACTATATTCTTCATTTAAATATGTCTTAGTGGGTTTTTTTTTTCATTTAGATCTGTAGGTGTTGAGAAAATTTCATTTTTAGATACATTCAACTCTTTTTAAGATTTAAATAATAAAATGAATCAATAGCAGTCGTAAATAAAAATGGTTTAAATAGTAAAAGGAATCAATGTTAGTTGTAAATGAAAAAAGATTTAATTAGTAAAATGAATAAACAAAAGTTGTTATAAAAGAAGATTTAAATTGTAAAATTAGCAGTAATCAATCTAAAATTTGAAAAGAATTGCCATCAAAATTCTTAAAAGTTATAACAATAAAGAATAAAATATTTTATTTCTTGAAATATTGATAAAAATATAACACTTTTTATGGTATTTTTACATAATTTTTTTGAATGCAAATGATTCAAATTTTTTTATGATAATCCCTCAAGCTTTTTAATTGAAAAAGAAAAAAAGAAAGTTTGAAATTCACAAATGGGACATTTAAACAAAAACCTAATCTTCAAAACTTCTTTTTATAATAATGAAAGTTTTATAATTCTGAATTAAACAAATGAATTAGAATGTTTTCAGAATTTAATGTTTTGGAAATAATCACATAAAGTAAACTATCCTGAAGTTTTAAATGATTGTTTATCACGTTGCAAGAATGAATGATTTATAAATGGTTTATTTATTTCTCCTCTTTTCTAAAATTTCAAAATATATTTAACGCATTTTTGTGTTTAAACCAGGATATGCAAATAGTTATTTCAAATCTGAAACTTAATGACACTTGTTAAATGGTTAAATGTTTCTTTCCTTGAACTTATTAACTTTATATTAATCTTTAAAATCTTCTAATAAATGTTTGTGGAATGCAATGGAATGTAAATAAGATATTTGGATAAATATTCTCTCTAAAGCAATCTTGAAGGGATTTAAAATATAATTCATTTGCAAATTACCTCTGCCTCATTTGTACGAAATGTTCTTTTAATGTATAATTTATGTAAATGTTCTTTCTTTTTCATTACGATAAGTAATGAAAACAGAAAAATATTCCTGGCAAGTTGTTCCAATGAATTTCTTCATCTTAAGGCTTTTGAGTTAGAAAACGTTTTTGGAAATTTTCGAAATAAATGTATCGACGAACAAAGATTTAAGGGTCCATTATCAACATTTAGGACACGATGGGACAAAGTGCTCATTTAATATCATCTGGATGAACGTATAGGATGCAAATTAAAAAGGAAGTAACGTTTAAAGAAAAACAATTAATTTATTTAGACGAAAACCAAATTAACAGAAAATCAACAAGTGAGACTATAAAGAGTAATTACATTAAACTTAGAAGTTTAAATATTTAGATGGCACCAAAAGGTGAAGCCTAACAAGATTCCGGCACACAGCAATACTGACTGCCACAGCAGAGTAGTTTATAAAACGCACATAGTTACCGGAAACGACGAGACCTCCTCTCTTACTTTAAAGCGAAGACCACCCTCTGATTCTACTAATTAATCAATAATTTTCTACTTACTTATGTTGTTCCGATATTTCTTAACCAGAAATTTTCTCATTACGTATGTTGTTCTAATATTATCTAACCGGAGATTTTCTCATCACATATGATGTTCTAATATTTTCTAATCAACAATTTTCTCTTTAGATATTTCATTCTAACTATGTTTTTTTTTTCAATACACTTACGAGTTTCTACGAATCCTGATATCTCATGGAATACGATTTCTTTAAAAATTACTAACTTTCTTATTTTTCAAATACTATTCATTGGATCATTTCCATAATACATATTGTTTAAATTACAAACGCGAAATTATGAAGTCTTTCTATAGACAAAATAGATGCATGCAATAAGCTGCAACAAATAGGATTTGGCTGTTTCTCAAACTCTGTTTTAAAAACAGGCTTTTCAAAGTAAATGTGTCACTTTTGAAAACTGATTTTCCGGAATACCTACATATTAATATTCTTCTTATAAAAAATGAATTTTATCTGTTTGGACTGATTAGTCTAGTAGTTGCAGGCCTAAGGCGACGAAATGCTAAATTTTAACAAGTGAAAGTACATTCGAGTTTCTGTTAAATGAATTATAAAAATTAAACTGAAATAAGTTTAAAATTATTGTATGGGAAGAAGATAAATAGAATTAGCAACTCTTTCATGCATTTACAAAATCCACAAACCATTTCTAGTTTAGAGAAGAAATATGGCGCGCTTACTTTAGCTCCAATGTTATTAAAATATCCGGAAAGACTTTTTCTAGAATATTTCTAAATTCTTGTGTTTAAACTGATTCTGATGGAGAGAAAATTGAAGAAACTATACATAAGAGTAATGCTTGTTTAATAGAAGTCTTGGAAAAGATCAATTCATATGTTTCTTGAAGACCTTGAAGAAAAACTTACAATTCCAATACCTTGTCAATTGAATTTTCATTATTTGAGGCTACGAATAAAAAAAACAATTTATAAATATTATTTGATGCCACGAAAACTATGAAATTGGGCTTATTATCTCAGTGAACTAGTTTCAGAGTTAAGTTTTAAATTTTATGCAATATTGTGTCCTCAATAGGGACAAGAATTAGCCACCATTCAGTAGATGTTTTATGATTTATAATGCTATATTCAGAGGAAAAGTTAAAATAAGGGAAAATAATATAAATATCATATGAAATTCTTGTTTAAATTTTCGTTATTTTGTATGATATGTATATGTAACACTTAAGTTGTTTTTTTTTAAATTTTGATTTTATTAATTATTTCGCTTTTGTTTTGTTTTTATTTGAAGAAATTTAAATATATTTTTCTCTCTTCTATTTTTCTACAAATTTTCCAAAACTGACTAAAACTGATTTCTTGGAAATATCGAACTTGAAAATAAATTTTTCAAAAAATATGTTTTTGTACAAATCCTAGTGGTTATCTTCCAGAAAAAAAAAACGTTTGGATAGGGTAAAATCGTTTAAAACTATTATAAAAAAAGAATTTTGCTTGAGAACTCTATTTTGCTCCATTCAAAAATATAATTATGAATTAGGATATCTCTTAATTATCGATAATCATACATCAGAAGAAGTATCTGACAGTGGAAAGTAGCACTTAGTTTCGAATTCAAAATGAATCGAATTTCTTCATGTTTTTATAATTCTTGCTTTAAAAATTAACTTCTTTATTTTAAAATTAAAATACCTCAAATCAATTTTTCCATAAAATAAAAGAAATAAAAAAATACATTTGCTTAATATTGTTATTCTAGAATTATCTTTTTTTTATAGAAGAACCGAACATGTCTTTAACTTCAGGTTGTAGTTTCAAATACATTTCAGAAAGAAAGTATATTTCAATTCCTACTTTATCCCTCAGAAGAAAAATATATTGAAAATTACTGAGAGTTGAAAAACATAAAGGAATACGCCTTAAAAAAAGAAAAAAAAATCAACTCTGCTCAAAATGCAGTCCAGTCCAGCATACGAGCACTGCTTTGTGCTTATTGAAGACAAATTTCTAGCCAAAAACGCCATCCACTGCTTACGTAAAAGTTGTTACCTTAAAGAATAAAGCGTCTTTGCTTTTGACCGAAAAAAATAAAATGATATTTCTTTTCTTTTCTTTTTTAAAAAAAGAAAAGAGAAATCTTTGGGAAAGAAAAATAAATCTCGTAGAAAATCCTTTCAGCCGACTTCTTGGGATCTAGAAAAGGTACTTTCAGACTTTTCACTCACATGTATCTTCGGGCCTACCTTCCGAATATGGAAACACAATGACTGACCTTTAGGGCATATGTGGTACAGAAGACACTTTGTTGAACTCGGTTCGTGTGTTGCTGAAAAGGCATCTGGAGGATTCAGAAGAAAAAGAAAAATGATTTGTGTGGGTCATTCGATTTCATAGAGGCACTGGGGGTTTAATATATTGCAACATTTTTTGTGCGTACAAAGCGCGTTTGAGATACTAGATTTCAGAATTTTTAAAACCTCCGATATTGTTGTTCATCAATTTTTTTAGATGTTTGTGGCTTTCTTTTTCAATTCCCACTATTAATTCACACTCTCCCTATATATATATATTTATATTTGTTCAAATTTTCAATAGCCGATAAAATACTTTTTATTCATCCACTCAATTCCAAATACATTTTTAAAAAACTTGCATTAGATGACACTCGATGTTAATACAGTTTTTCAAATATTAATTCATTCAATAAATTTACTTCATTTTTAATACTTTAAATGGAGTTTTAGAAGTTTTAATGAAAACTGAAATCAAAACAGTAGCTCAATCGGTAAAATGCAAGGATTTCGGTATTTTTCACGTGAAGGTGAAGAATGTGATTTGCTAAAATCCATACATTTTTGAAAACTTTTGTTCAAAGAATACGTTTTATCCAAAGAATTTTCCGGAGAGAGTTATTAGCATCTTAGTCAGTAATGGCCTATTAGTTAGAATGAAGAATTTTTCCTCAAATATAAAATATAATAAATTTTATGCATTAGGTTAAATACTGATTTCTCTCCTTAAAATTTTGTTATCAATTGTTGGTCACCTCTCCTACCTAACTTTAAGATTGAGCTACATTTGGATAAAGAATTCGAAAAGGAGAATCAAAAATAACAAGGAAATTCGCTTTCTATTTTGCCATTTAATATTCTGATTATCTCTTATGTATATACATATTTATAGTAATTGTAATTACTCAATTAATAGTAACTAAATTTTTTTTTCTTTGCTGACCTTAGTAGCTATTAACTTAATTTTTTATATTACTTTTTCTTCATTGTTTTCTTCAGATTAGTTTCTCATTTTTAAAGTCACTAACTGGTTTATCTGACGGTTACAAATAGCGGTCAGTTACCTTGAAAACATTCAAGCCGACACCCTTTCCCTTATTGTAATGACTTGATCCTGGTTGATCAAATAAGTTGGTAGCGTTTTAAGCACACGGTTTTATTTACAGCTTTATACAATAACAAAAACAACAACACGTCCTCTAGGTTCAATACTGGGAAATATTTACAACTGGATTGTCAGTCCAGTTGCCACGACTCACAGGCTGTCCGCGTATCCGGCTACTGGGTGTAGCTCCAGAGATCTACGGATTACTGCCGGTAGATCTTTTCAATAAACTCGAGATCATGTAGTTTCTCTTCAACTACAATACTGTTCACAGCTCTTCTCGTTGTCGTATCCGCTCTCGCCAGATCAGCTGGTCCCGTCTTTCGGATAAGTTTGTCTCCGTCCACCGGATCAGCTTGTATCGTTCCTCCATTTTAACAGTGGCGAAGCTCCACCTCTCAGGCTTGCATTGGCACGCTGGAGATGCCTATTTTTCAATCATTCTTCAGAAATACTTCCAATGGCACGCCGTCATGTCGTGGGAAGATTCTTGAAACATCCACCCCTTAACAGAACCTTTCCAATACACAATGTTCGCATCTGCATTCGCTTAGCACTTCTTTCTTCGATGGGTTGTAAAACGCATATTCTGTTCATTATTGGAACTTTATCCCAGTTTGGGTGGTCCATAGAAGAAATAGTCCCATCTAGTGTTTCGACACTGTTTGCTGCTTTAACGGGTTGAAGGCATGTGTGTTACCTTGTTTGTCCCCATTCAACAGGGTAACTTACTCGATGGATCTTTGGTGGAATCGGGTCACGAATTCGAAACTCTACAGCTCAGGCAGGTCCCGACTTAGCCTAATTAGGGCTGGAGAAAAATTTTCTTTTGGGCCCCCTCTGCTTTACTATTTTATTAATGTAGAACATTCATTAAAAATGGGACGTAAAATTTCTATTCAATTTGGGGGCCACCAATTATGTGGGGGCCCGGGGCAACTGCCCCCTATACCCCTGCCATAGTCAGGCACCGAGACCTTACCACCGGGCCACTATGATTCTTTACGAAATTAGAGATAGAAGGGCTTAGATTGTTAGGAAAGTTTATATCCAAATTTATACGTTCCAAAATTTGCTAGCTTTGAACCGAAACGGTGCAGTATATAAAGTCTCGACATGTTAAGTTGTTACTAATGGCACTTGTAATGGACAAGCCCTCTTGCTTGTACAGCATCAGATTTAAGATGAAAGAAGCGTCTCTTGTTTCTTTTGAAGCTGCGCTAACTAGGGCAAAGAGTACTACTTAGCTACACACACACCATATTTGCTTGCACAGCTCCTTTACACAGGGGGGGTCATAGTCACACATCTCGGAGATAGCACACAGAAGAACAACCATGCTCAAACTGGGACTCTGAGAACACGAGGAAGACGCGCTACCTCTGTGCCAGAAAGCCCGACAAATATCATACATGCACTCGAGCACGAGCATCCTCAAAACGCACATGCACGCGAGTGAACACGAGACCCCTTTCATACGCACATTATTCAAATAATCATAATGCAATAATTCAAATAATAATTTCATAGTTGAGCAACAAATTCTACGATAAACATTTTAATATAGATTCTATTTATTTAATGACAAGTGGAACTGCAATAGTCACATTATGCATAAATTTTCGATTTCTGAGAACCATTAAAACAGATATTATTCCAGAAAATCAACCACAAACATTCTTATTCATATAAATATGCTAGTAAAATCCCTACGGAAGTTACATAATGCGTTCAACCAGAAAAATAATACGCCTGTTCAGAGAAACATCTATATTAATTACCACAACAATTCAGAATGAAACAATTCCCTGAATTCTGCCCACATTGTTATACTCGCTATTTCCTATCTAAACATAAATATTTAATCAAAATTCGGAATTCACATTTTTCTCTCGCTTTCTAAAATACGATTTTCTTTTGACGCACTCTTACATTTCGAATCTAACCTTGAATATTCTATTTTCTGTCCTTTGAAAAGGGAAAATTATTCTGAAGCAAGTGTTCCCTCGGCCTGGATTCGAAAATCGGAAATGGTCGTTGTCACTCACATTTCAGAATCGGACGACAAGAAAAGTGATATTTTCTCGTGTATTTTCCGAAAAATCTGCATACGCCGATGAAGCGATCAAGGATAGCTTCTTCTTCTTCTTTTCGAATTCTTTCTCCAAAACAGCATTGTATGGTATTTTTCTTATTCACTCCGTAAAAGATGAAATCTAAAAATGAAATGTGCTACATTTCTTACACGTCATTTTTGAATTCGATCATGAGAGGAAAACTTACACGGTCTCTTCGTTACTTCAAAAAATTTAAGAAGGAATAAATGAACTCGAAGGAATATAAATTTCCTTTTTATTTATTATAACCATTAAACTTCGGGTTAGTTCATAAGTATTAAGTGGCGTGTGAGATTAGTAGGTGGGATTAGTAGGATCAGGGGGATTAGTAGGATTTTCATGCAATAGCATTAAAAAATAATAAATATTAATTTTTGAATGAAAATTTTTAACACATTTCATTTTTTTTCAAAGAACAAATTCTGATGATAACGTTTTATTTAGGAAAATAATAATAATAAATACATATTCTAAACCCATAAATGTATCTAACTAGCTTCGGGGCAGCTATTGGAAAATGTTGTTTAAAGTATTTATTAATCTAACTTTCATAAAATAGGTGCGAAAAATACCTATCAAGTAATCGTATAGCAGATAAAAAACCAAAGGCACTAATATATGCATTTTAATTATAAGTGTATAATAATATTAATAATAATATTTTAAACTTCTAAAATTGCTGAAGTCAATAAAAACCAACACTCCGAGAGAAGGGATAAAGGAAATTTCTAGCTAAGAAAATTCTTTTTTAAAGATACTTTTATTTTAATCTAATTCGACACGTGTAAAGAAATTCCTTTCCAAATCTCATTCTATACAAACACTCGGATATAAATTTTTAATTTCCTTTACTTTGTGTTGTTTTAATTCTAAAGCACTTCAGAATGAATCTGAAACCTCTATTAATTAACAAAGTTTAGTTTTAAATGCATCAGACATAAAATAAATAAACAGAATCATTTTAATTAATTTGTCGGGAAAGCTAATTAAATAAAACTATTAATAAAAATAAACAACTAAATGGATATTATAAATAATAGGTTATGTCCTATTCCAGACTATAATATATCTCTCTGTCTAATTTCATCCAATTCCGTCATATTAAAACATTTCTCAGTATTATAACATTTTCTGATTTTTTGTTTAATATAAATTATAATTCTAAAATAAGTCAAATTCTACTGAAATGTATGCTGTTTTAAAAACAAAAACAATAAATATGTATATGAAAATATCAAATATGTCAAACTTTCACATATTTCGTTAACTGTTTTTAAAATTGAGAAAATAACAGAATATGACATTAATTCAGAAAATAACATTAAATATTCTCTAAAAAATATTTTGTGATTTCTTAAAAATCGTGTGCTGAAATAAGCCATGAAAGTTTTAAAAAATGAAAGCATCACTCCAAAATAGAAGAAGATGCATATTACCTACCATACTTCATTTTATATTATAATAGCATATCATAAAAGAATGTTAAAAATTCGTTTTACAGAAAAACGAATTTGCTATGTTATCTAATGTTTATCTTTATAATCCCCAAGGCTCCTTTTTTACGGAACCTTTTACCAATCAATTTCGTTTAAAACAGCAATCCTTCAAATTATATCTTGTATTATCGTTGCCATCACTGCTAACTAAAATCACAAAGAGAATACCATCGATATCGCCCCAATATGGGAGAAAACATTATTTACTTTATGGCGAAAAAAAAGAAGAATGATTCCTTGCAGGCATTTACTTGCTACTAACTTCATCGCATCCACCTGATCACTAATAACACTTCCCAGATATTTCGGTAGAAAGGGGGTTTGCTTGATAAAAAAAAGAAGAAAAAGATCAAATTTTCCCCAAGAAGTCATTACAAAAATGACCGCCGAATCAATTTGGTCCTTCACCGTAATTGAACTGATAGCAACCTGAGCGGCCATCTTCTTTCACACCGGCCATGTTCTACGTCAGCCTTTATCGAAAGCGAGTTGGGTTTATTTTTTATCTCACTTATTTTCCCTCCCAGACCCCCTTATTCTTATCATTTTCAGTGGCTATCTAGAGCTGAGGAAAAAAAGAAAGTTTTCATATTATATCTTGTTGTTTCTTTCTCGAATGTCTGGCAAGTACGGAGAAATTAAAGTGTCCTCTTTCTTTCAAAATAAATAGCTTGCCCGAGATGTCTTTTCTCCTGTTGGGCTGTTTTCAGTGGACGGTATATAATTAGCTCGAAGGGCTAGATTGTAATGGAGACAGTTTATAGTTTCCTGTCCCCAGTCGTTATCGCTTAAAGAAGGTAATATTATTCAATAAGGCGAATTGCTAATATCAGAGTCTCATGATGAAAAGATTTTGAGTAGAGGCACTTTGCTCTTGCTATGTAGAGCAATGATACTAAGTATGGACGTTTCAAAGTTGTTTGCTTTCGTATTTACTTAATGGAAGTGGTTATTCTGATAAAAGTTATTCTCTCCTCAAAATATAGGTAACTGTTTGGAGGAGCTTATTGGTGTTGGGAGAACAGTGAGTTTTCTAGAGAAGTGTGCTTAATGGGGATTCTCGGCCTGGGACAGAATTTGTTGTCTTATTATAGCGAGAAATTCAATATCACAATAAAAACCATAGTCTGAAAAACAAAATTAAAAGCTAAACATAAGTTAATTGTGTTTCAACATGTGATTATATGATGTTTCGGTTAGCAAGTTTTGATATCTCCGAAATTTACGGGCAAATAATATTTTACCTGCTTTTACCAGTATTGCATTATTATTACATATGCTTTTTTGACGGCAGATTTTAAGGGCTGACGAAAAACTATGACATCGTAGCTGTTATTTCATCTTAAAAATGGTCGACTCCAAAACTTTGTTTACCATCTAGAAAAACTGAAAATGAAAGTTTAAAAAATTATCATTATATATAATTATATTTATACCTATATGTAGAGAGAGGGATAGAGACTGATTGAGAAGTCTCCTGTTTGTTTCAAACCGGCTTAAATTGATTAATGATTTGAGTTAATTCAGATAAATAATAATTTTAAAATAATAATATTCTTACACGATTTCCAGTGAAATAGACGATATTTAACAAATTAGTTACATATGTATCTAGTACTGGATAAAATTTATTTCATGTTTTCTTTACACAGTAATTTTTTTGTTGCATTTTAAACATTATATTGATTTCATCTGTTAATGTTAAAGTTATTTAATTTTTCAGTGCCAAAAAAGGCAACAATTGCCAAAGAAAAGAAAAGACTTACAGATATTTTTAATGGATTTTGGACTGATGATAGTCTATTAAAACCTCATTTTAACTATCGTTTTTCTAAGACTTAGATAAAAAAAAAGAATGTTTTGGAAAATATTATATTTACGGCCTGTCTCAATAAAAAACATCTATAGAAAGCCCAAGAAAATTCTTTATGATCTCAACATTTAAAACCAATGTAAAACCGAGAAGCCTAAGCAGAATCAAGTCTTTTTTACTGAAGTGTTGATCGCAGTGCGAGTTCTCCAATTATGTTACTATTTCTTGTTTAGTATTTTAATTGCCGTTTTTATTATCAGCACTTGCCTACGGCTTTTTATGTATACATTTGGAATGTATCTGTGCTTTTTTCAAATGTATCATCACTGTGTATTTTTCATAGAATGATACATCGATTCCATTTATAGAAGCTTAAAATTTCAATCAGCATTCACTTACCGGGATATATATATATATATATATATATATATATAATTCTACTTAAATTCAATACATAAATAAAGCAGGAATTCGTTTTTCACTAAAACTATTTTTACGATCCAACATTCGTTGTATATTAAAAAATTGGGAACAAGACAATAATAAAATAAATATAATCAAATGAATTGATAGATAATGAATTATGGCAAATATATCGGTGACAGGAACTTAATTATACTATTAATTTAAGTAGAATTTATATTAAGAAGTTTTCAACTCACGTTTCAACATTTTAGGGAAAAATAATATTGCAGAAACTTTCTATTTCTTTTGCAACTGTCAAAATGTTTTCATGTGATGTTTACTTTTGTTAAGATTTGTTGCCCTTTTTTATTAATTTATAACGTTTTTCATGTTCTTTCTTAAAACAGGAAAATCCTTCCTTTTTTTCACAAACGAAAACAACACCAAATAAGAAAATGTATTAGAAAATATTTATGTTACTCTGTTGTCGCAGGATTTTATTTCATAAATATTTGAAATCATAATTTGTTTCTGGCTGCGTTGAAAAAATGCACATTAAATATAAATAAACCATTGCAGCAGTTATTTATTACATTTGGGTTGCCCAGTTGGTTTACTTTTCCTTCGTTTGAGGAAATAAATGAGTTTGATCTTTCAAAAAAAAACATAATCAGAATTCGAAATGTTTTCGTATATTATATATATTCTTTGGAAGCCTAAAGAATAACAATTTTTTTGTTTATCGAATTAAATGAGGCCATACATCAAATGAAGTTCCTAATACAAATATATGGATATTGTGGATTTTTTACTCTCTTAGATAACATTAAAAAAAGAATAAATAATTATTTCTTTAAGAATATATATATATATAGCATCTTTTTTGACAAACATTGTTTTTATATAAAATATAGAAGAGTTTTTTCATATTATCTTTGCTTATTTAAATATTTGAGGCTAACTTGTACATTCTACCAATCCGAAATAAATGTAAATATTGTGCTG
>JAOUZG010002851.1:9453492-9474530 GCA_026289955.1 Argiope argentata | reverse complement strand
AAAAAAATGGCAAAAAGGAATCTATAAAAAAAGGAAGAAGAGAGAAGATGAGCTTTATTTCGGAGGACACGGCAATTTAGATAGAAGAATTGCACCTGCTTTAAATGACGGAAATTTTAAATGGTTCAGAAGTGATTTTCCATTTATTTGTTCATTTCTCTTTATGTTCTTTTGCTTCAGAGATTTCATAGCGGAATATTTGGAAATATGAAAAGAAAGAAAGAGGAAGGATTGCTTATAAGTTAATATTTAATGGGAATTTTCTTTCACTTTCTGGCTGGCTCAGGATGTAAGCTTATGACATTGTTATTGGAATAATTGCCATTTATTGTCGAGTAAATGTAAAGCTTTTAACTTACAGAGATGAATCTACTTTTGATAAAAGTTTTATTACTTGAATTAATATTTATATGAATGGAAATTCATTGGAAAAACATTTAAAAGTAAAAGGAGATATAATCTAAAGTCAAAAGAAAAGAAGAAGAAGTTTTGCTTATAACTTAATATTTAATGGGTTCTTTCAAATTTTTCTTTTGTTTTCTTGCTTCCTCCAATTGGAAGCCTAAAACATTGATATTTAATTAATTGACACTTATTCATGAGTAAATGTAAAGCTTTTAACTTATATCGATGAAACTATTTTTGATTACTTTTCTATTATTTCATTTTATATTAATAAGAATAACATTTTATTTCTCAAGAGCAATCAAAAACAAGATGAGGTATAGTTTCAATTCAAATATATTTCAATAATGATAAATTTATACAATAGTATGCCGAAGTAAAATATAGTTATTTTACTTCGGCATAACCCACCATTTAACTAATTACCTAAGTTCAGCCATGCATTTTTATTTTTATCTCTATTAGACCGTAACTCGAAATGGGAGTCGAAATGAATTCCCGTTATTCATTACCTATGATTATCACATGGTATTTTGTTTTGGAATATAATCATTTCCTCACTATCTTTAAGATTTTTTTTTCAGCAGTATATCGACAAAAATCTAAATATCAGCATGAGCGTATGATTTTGTTGCTATTTATGGAGTCAGTGCTTACTTTTATTTTGAATGGAACTGACTTTAATTTGAATAATTTAAAAAAAAAGAATTTTCTTAAAAATAACATTTTAAAGTATTTGGTACTTTTCCGCTAGCCGGCAGCTAGCGAAAAATCGTCGTATAATAAAGAATTCTGCTAAATTTCTTTGACGATTTTTATGATTATTTTGGTTAAGGTTGATTAAAAGTATTAAAGGTTAATTTAAAAGTATATTATTTTTTCATAGTTTATTGATAGATTTAATTGTTTCATCAAGCATTTAATAGAGCGATTTTCTTAAAATGTTGAAATATAAATGAGAAAAATTTAACATACCTATCCATGTTAATTACATGAAAAATAATAAACTGACATTACAGAAGGATTAGTAAAAATAGCCAGTAAGATAAATTATGTTTAAAATATCATATCAATGTATACGGCTGTCCTTAATTATTCTTTTTACAGAATAGGCATAAGGCTGTTTAACTAAAATGGCTACATTGTCTATTACGATTTATTAGTCAAAATTATTTAATATGATAAATATGAAGATCAAATACATAAGAGACTAAATTGAAATTAGAAGAACTAATATTCTCAATGAACTAAATTTAATTTCGTCTAGAAATAAAAAGCTAGTACAGTTTACAATTTATAATCAAATTAATAAAAAATGGACGTATAAATATTTTTTTAAAGTTAAACCTTTAGTTTACTTGTTGCATTGCTTAATCATAAAATTTATTATTTACTTACTTGATTAAACTTAATCCATTTCCAACTGTTGATGAATTTTATAGATATATTTTTTATTTATGTACAAAAAATATTTGAATTTAGGACTCTCATTATATTAACTAATTTAAAAATTCTATTAAAATCTAAAATTCGACAAATTTTTAATTTCATTTCATGATTTTATTCAACTTTTTTTTATCATATTAAACTAATTGTAATTATTTTGCATTAAATTATTTAAATTTAATATACTTTGTTAATTGCTTTAGCTTTTCAAATATTTATAATATTTTTCATTTGCCTTATTTAAAACATATATATAGATTAAATGATGAAAATTCTTAATTACATTCATTAGATTTATAATTTTAAGAAATATATTTCTATAAAAGAATGAATGAAGGAAAAGAATGAAGAAGAAAGAATTTCTGTATAAAATTAGAATTGTTAGTTGCTAAATATCACTCTGATGATACTTATATGATTTTATATCTACTAAAAGAATGTGAGAAAACACTGAAAAATTCTCAAGCTAATATTATTAGCGTTAAAGTTTGTAATTGGTACTCTAGCCAAAATTTCGAAACATATTAAAGTTTAAGAAATCTCAACTCATAGTAGTACAACTCAAGATAGTAGTTTAGCAAACTCGATTTTAATCTCATCAAAGGTATTTTCTTTAAACATCAAAGATATTTTCTTTAAAAGATAAACAGAAAAAAGTATATATGCATATATAATTAGTTCTGAAATTAATAATTCTTAAAACTATTTTCTTAGAGTCTGAAATGCAGAAATAAATATCTTTAGAACCAAATAAAATTAGAAAATACGCTTCCTATAACATATATCAAAATTTTTATGTAACAAATGTATTGTAATGCGTTACTGAATTTAACTTCAGAAATCCTTTTTTTGTGTGATGATAGAAAAATTTTAATTACTTTTTCGAAGAAGGCTTTAAAAAATTCTTGCATGTTTTCGATAATATTTCAAAGAAAACTTTATAATCTTTCATTTTTTCTATAAAAAGTATGCTCCAAATTTGCATAGCTCTTAATTATAAAATTTTGTACCAAATCATAACGTATACCAATTACAAATATAATATAAATTTTGTAAAAGAGAGGGGAATTAAATGAAGAAGATTATTATAAAATGTTGTTTGAATTTTTCTTTTTAGAGAATTTTAATAAAAACTACCATTATTATAATTGACTGTTTATAATAATTATAATATATATATTTTATTTTATTGATCATATATTTCTTGGAATATTCAATTGGAAAATTATTAAATCGTAAATTTAGGCATGGATTTCACGCAGTTAAAGATATGGGACCAAAATTACTCAATTGTTAAATTCCTTTTTTTTATCTTTTGTAAACAGAATTGAAATTTATTTTGCAAACATACACATTCTAGAAATCATACAGTTTACAAAAATATTAAACATATTAAATGTTGGAAAGATGATATAAGTAAAACATAACAATCTTTTAATGAGTATTTATTTCATTTAGGCTTTGCAGAATTACACTAATGTTAATAATTATTTGAATTCAACAAGCAAAAATAAAGAGTACAATTTTTCAAATATTATTTTAAGAATATTTATTTATTCTTTCTGCATTATTCAAATTAAAAGCAGTTTCATTCAAATTTAATTTAATAAATTTTATCACTCATTTGTTTTTGAAATGCAATAGCTTCCAGAAATAGAATTACATCTAGAATAGAATTATATAGTTACCAAAACTATGGCCAAAAATGTTAAAATGCTATAATGTTAAATTTTGGAATGTTGTTATAAAAAAATAAAACCATCCTTAATGAGTATTTACTTCTTTTAAATATTTCGGAATTGTACAATTGTTAATAATTGTTAGAATTTGGCAAAAAAAACGAAAGAAAAAGAATTCAATATTTTAAAATATTGCTTTCAATATTGCTTTCAATATTTCTTTATTCTTTCAATATTTCTTTTTGCACGACCCAAATTAAAAGCAGTATCGGAAACATGTAGTTTATTACTACATAAATGACAACAAAAACTCTGAATCAGAATAATTCTGTTATACTCATGTGTAGATATTTAGGTTTTTGACAACATACTGATGAAAGAACGGCTTGAAGGTATTGAGTTAATGATTGTATTCACGGACAAATTGCCAAGTGATAATCAGAGCTATTGATAAAAGTGGAATCATTTTGCCTCGAATCACCAAATAAGGATTAAAAAGAGTATTTGATGGAGCGAGCTTCCAAATCTAATAACCTAAATGGAAATCTTTAAGTGATTATTCAAAATCACTGTTTTAAAATTTGATCACTTCATGCTCAACCCGATTATTGGGACGGAAACCTGTCAAATTCGGCAAAATGTATTGGACAAAAAGTTGGATATTCAAATCGAATTTGTTTCCAATTAGAACAACTGTTTGGGATGAGAGTTTAGAGAGGAAAAAGAGATTCTTGAAAAATATACAACAGAAGAGCATTTCAAAGCTGCACAACTTCAAATCAGGTTTGTTAAAACACAGTTTTTTGATGGACTTTAATACCATAAATTTAAAAAGATTTTTTACCATTGTGAGATTTTAGAGGCTATTTGATCTAACGATGGAAAATTGACTAATATCTAAACGATAAAAAAACTCCCAGGTGGAAATTTTTTTTAATGGCATAAAGATTAGGCCTTTCAAATTATTATTTAAAACATAGAGCTATAATTTAAATTGTTTCAGCCAAAAAACGCATTACTGAAATATTTTTGAAGACTTAATTTTTAGTTCAGTTTTCAGTCTAAATTCAGTCATGTTTTATGTAAATTTTTTTGATGATTTAGGATTTTAAAAAATTCTACTTTCCTATAATTAAACAAACCCAGTATTGGAAATATGAATTTAATTCGCTTAAAATAATCAACATCGATGTTCATTACATAAGTTGGTTATTACATATTCTTCAAAGCTCAAATTGAAATAATGTGAAATAGAACCTCTAAATTGTTATTATTCTTACATTTATAAACTAAATAGAACTTGCCGCAGAAGTATGAATTTTCTTAAAATTGAAAATGTTAGTGCATCAACAAAATTCTCTTACACCGACGGTGGAACTTTACAGCAGTTTTTATTTTGTAACTTTCTCAATATTGTTTTCATTGACGCAAAATAATCTAACTATAAATCATAAAAATATTTTTTTTTTCAAAATTAAATTTAAAATTTGTAAATAATTTAAAATTATTCTATTAATTTTAATTTTTTTTAAACTTATTGAAATCATATATTTAGCGCTAGCTAACTAAAAATTATTGTAGTTATGATCAGAAAACTCACCCTGTATATTTAAATACATCACGTTTTCAAAATAAAATTATTAAGATTCATTTTATATATTTTGTGAACAAATATAAAATTTAAATAAGCGCCAAATATGCAACATTTTTTCATCCTAAATATTTATACACAGTTAGGTTATTAAGATATTTTTATAAACGAATATAAAATATACAAAATTTTTTATCCTATATATTTAGTCGTACTATGGTTCTTAAGATATTTTTATGAGACAATATCAAATAAAAACGTATCAAATATACAACATTTTTTATGAAGGAATATAAAATAAAATCGCATCAGATATACAACACATTTTTTTCATTCTATACTTTGAAAATCAAAGCGTTTCCCGACGCACATTACTATGTTATACATTTTATGTACAAATATGGCATAAAAAATAAAAATATATATACATCATGTTTTTTTCATCCTATATATTTATTCGTATTCGGGTATTTAAAATATTTTTATAAACCAACATAAAATAAAAACTCATCAAATATAAAATATTTTTATCCTATATATTTATTTACACTCAGATTATTAAGATATTTTTATGAAGGAATTTAAAATAAAATCACACCAAATGCACAACAATTTTTTTTCATCCTATATATTGAAACACACCATGTTTTCCCATCTATATTACTATTTTATACATTTTATATATAAATATGAAATAAAAAGTATTATATATACAGCATTTTTTTCATTCTATATATTTATTTGCATTATTTATTCTATATATTTATTCAGGCTATTAGGATATTTTTATAAACGAATATAAAAAAAGGCCAAATATACAACATTTTCTCTATCCTGTATGTTGGAAAACCTCACTTTCCCACCCACATTATTATTTAATACATTTTATGTACAAATATTATATAAAAAAGAATCAAATATACAGAATGTTTCTTTTATATGTAACATAACTAGGAATGCTTGTGCTTTTTTAAGAATAGGGTCAGTGACGCGTCTCTTACATTTATTTCTACCACAAAAGCATGGACCAATAAATTTTTTTCTATAAGTATTTTTTTTTCGATTAAAAAAATAGCGAAAAAGAATCTTTTTTCTTGAAACCGCACGTCTTTCTACACAGGAGCCAATCATTGTCAGTGATTTATAACACGCTTTAACAATGAAATATCTACCAGGAGACAACTTTTTTGTGTCAATCGATCAAAATCGGAACACAGTTATTGTACGCGGCCAATACACAGGGTTGCAGAAATTCACCCAACCCGCATATATCACCCACTGCGTGACAGCGACATCAGAAAAAAAAATTATTGAAAGGCAAGCCAAACTGCGGTTGAAGCAAGACAAGAAAGGAAATAAGGGGAAAAAGAAAGAAACCATCTTTAATACTTGATAATAAATCAACAATGACAATTACATCAAACCAGTTAAAGTTTATTAGGATCGGATTCTTTTAGCCAGCGGTTCGAATTCTGCTGGCGTCAGGGTGAAGATATTGCGCCAATTGTGTCCATACTGACAAATTGAAACGCCAGACCTGACATTTGTTGGCGATATTTTTTTCCCTAAAAAAATGATAGCTAAATTTTACTTCCAGCTGAGAAACACTTATACTTTTCCAATAACACCATTCAAGCAAGGGTATTAAAGATTATAATCTTGAAGAATATTTCAATAGACAAAAGCTCCATGACAGTCTTTACGAAAAAGAGGATATTTTAGTCAAATTAATTAATAACACATTTTATCGCTCATTAATCATTAACCAACTAAGGAAAGAGACCGAAATTGGAAAAAATCACATGAAATTAGTAGAAGACTTGTATTATACAATTGCTTATAAGAAAGTTTAGACTTTAATAATAAACCGGAATCTGTACCTAAAATTCTTGCATCATTTCTTACTTAGAGAGAGAGAGGGAGGGACTGCTTCATTTGGTAACGGATTTTGAGAGCCAGAAGATTCATAATACGCCAACATCCTGGCATATGGGGTAGCGTGTCTCCCCCTTGATTTGGACGTCCTGGATTCGAGTCCCGGTTTGGGCATGTTTGTTCATTAACTGTTATATTTGTGATATGTTTGAATCTACCCCCCTGTAAAAAGGGGCTGTGCATTTGAATGGGATGTGTTAGTAATTGTTCTGTATGTGAAGTCTTTAGTAATGTGTTGTCTATTTCTGCAAGCCCCGTGTGATACTTAGTGGTGTACGGGGTTTTCTAAATGTTCAAAAAAAAGATTCATAAGTGCACGGGTTTTCAAATATTATAATATTTTGCGCAAAACTCTTATCTGCTTGGCTTGAACTGTGAATATACCCACCTATAATTAATTCAAAAGACTGATATATTCTCTATTCCAAATAAACTTGTACAGTTAATTATTTATTGATGTATAATATTTTCCCTATATTTTGGAATGTTCAGAACTTTTTTCTTAAATAAAATAGGTTTATTTTACTATTCTGTTCAGACCAAGATTTAAAAAATAAAAAAAAGTATTTAAATAGATTGTTAATATTTCGCATATCTCTTCTATCTTCAAATCAAAAATTTCCTTTTCTAAAGAAATTGTTCTTTAACTGTTTCAATATTGAACTAGTGTTCCGGATATATACCAAATCAATTGCGGAACTGAGCGAAAAATAATTATCAGAAATATTCATCTAATTAGAACACAGATAGCGTTAAAAAAACAAGATGAGTTAATAAAAAAATGTTGGAGGGTACAGTTCATAATACCATTATAATTCATATTTCTTAATACTTCTACCTAAACAAATATTCTTATTAAAATTTTTCACTACGCTATGTCTCAGTAAAGGTCGTTCTTTTTATCTAGGTGAGAAAAATCTGATTTATGTGTTTATTCGCATGTTTCTATTGAGTACAGCTAACAATATTGTGGGGCTTGTTATCTCCACTTAAATAGCAGGGACATATATCTTACGATACTGTGTAGTGATTCAATTAAAATTTATCTTCCAATTAGAAATGTAAAAGCTCAAGTTCCCGCTGTAGAAATTATTGTTATTCAGACATATCCTCGCCCTTATTCGGGGCTCTAGTAATTTGTAATACTAAAATGTTGCGATATATAATTTATATTGTGCTTTTTTATCAGTTTGAAATCGTTATAGATGTATTGATAACGCTTAAAAACTTTCTGTAGAATCACTTTTACTGAATATACATAAAAGATACTTATATTGCACAATATTTTATGATAAAATTAAACAATATTTGTAATATTGTAGAATATTCAATAATAAATGAAATATCGCACGCAATTGTACAATATTTTCAGAAAAGTTTCTGCAAAAGAGTATTATCAGATAGATTTTCCTATTTTGTCAATCTGAGAGCATAATACCTATAGAAGTCATTTATTAAAAGAGAGCTTGTGACGTATCATCACTTATTCAACACCTTCATCTAGTTACTCATCGAAAAAGTGATATCGCCAATTTGAAAATCATTATACTATAAAAAAATCTAATCATCCGTCATATAGGAAGATCTTTCATTAATTTCTACATTCAGTAAATGGTTAGATTATAAGTCAACGTCCATCACATCCACGATGCTCTCTCATTTTAATTTAATACTTCATATCTCAATTGAAACTCTTTCCATCAATCACCCCCGGAATCCTTCTTCCCAAATCACGCTTTTATGCATAATGAAACTTTTTTCCCCTTTCCTTCTGTAATGCTCATATCCATTAAGATGGAGAGACGCTATACATTTCTCCATTACGTCTCTTTCCCATCGCCACCTTCCATCCCCATGCTCTCTCCATCCCCATGCTCTCTCCATCCCCACCCCAAGCAACTTTTCTTATCCTTGACCTATTTTAATCCCTTTCCCCCGCTGGTGATTTATTGGGCATATTTTATGCCTGCCGATGGGCAACTGTTTTATCATTTAAGACCTACTTTCGGATTATTGATCAAATTCGTTCAAAATGGCAACTTTTCAGATGTTGCAGCGAAAAGCTGTTTATGAAATGTATATAGATATTTATTTTTATCTTGTGAGATGATGATGTTGTTTTCATCAGATGATTTTAAATTATTGAAGATAATGAATAAGTGAACCTCACAGAGGCAATGAGCATAAATGACAATATTAATCAAAATCTTTAAATTGCATATATTTTTACCTGTTTTTATCAGTATTCCGCTATTATTATGTTTGCTTCTTTTAAAGTAGATTTTAAGGTTGACCTGCTTTTACAAGTATAACTTTTTGATCTTTTCCTTTGAGAAGTGCAAGTGAAAAAATCGCCAAATAATGTAGAATTCTGCCAAAATTGACAAAAAATTGCCAATTAATGCAACATTCGCTTCGCTTGGCGACTCGGATTTGGTTCGAAATCGGCGACATTTGCTCCCGGCACATGGAAAAGTACCTAATTTTATTTTTATGTAGACTTCTTCACAACAGATGCGTTTTTAAAAGGCCAATAAAGAACTATGACATCATAGCTGTTATTTCATTACAAAAAGCGGTCGGCCTCCAAAACTTTGTCAGCTAGAAAAATTGAAAATCAAAGTTACCATCATATATTAATATCTTTAGAGAGAGAGAGAAATAGATAAGGATAGAGACCGATAGAGAAGTCTCGTGAGTGCTTCAAACAGGTTGAAACTGGTTAATGAATTAAACTAATTAAGGCAAATAAGAACTCAAAATTAATAATGTTCTCACGTGATAACATACGATAGTAGGTTTTCCTTTTCGTTTCATTTGTATTGATTTTTCTTCTTTTTCTTTATTTTTGTTTGGTTATATTTCAGATTTAATTTGATTGAGACATGTTAAAAGAATCAATACATGATGAGTTACCAGAAGAAAGAACAAATAGCTCATCTCGCACAATATTCTGGAAATGTCTAGAAAATAGAGAAAGTTCTGTTTTAAAAAGGTGTTCATTCAATTTTTTAAAAATAATATTTGCTCTGAGGGAAAAAATTCGAGGTAATAATTTTTTTACAAAAGGGACAAGGAACACAAGCTAAAAGAAAAAAAAATAGCGTATTAGGCATTAGGTTCTATATACAGAGCAATATATAATAAAAATGCAATTTGAAATATCGGGAGGATTATCACTAGCTTTCATACCAATAACTTTATCCCATTCATACCAATAAAAGTGTATCCCAGAAAAATACAAGCCTGGCATTTGGCGTAATATTTGGCAAAATATCAATATTTGGCATTTTTATTGAATTTACCATATGATCTTTGGCGAGTTGTTTGCCAATTAATCCCTTACAAACATGCAGTTCAGACTATCCAAAACCCAATTGTGTGTTTTGGAAGCATTTTCCCAACCGATTGAAGCCAAAATTTGACACTGAACTATATTAGTAGTTTTGAAAAACTACTATTCAAATTCGTTATATTAAGTGATTGTGTTTGTGATATCACGATGACATTCTTCCAAAAATACAAACTAGCAGGTAGTGATCTCCTCCCTATAATGACTCAAAATTTGGTAAATTAGCAAGGAAGCTGTTAAATCTGTGTATTGAATTTGATCAATCTATATTTCTTCGTTTTCTTGTTATTATGTTAGTTTATACTTCAGAAGCCTGATAGGATAACTTTGAATTAATTTTTACCCAAAATTCGATCGGAATCTCCAAATTTGTCATACAGATCAGCATCTGATTAGCACTAAGAGTTTATTGAGTTATTATTGCCACCGACCGGTAGAATGGCTGAAATATATTTTTAGAATTCAGGTAGGTTTAAAAGAGCGAAGATTCATCGAAATCTCGCGAATGATTTTTGAGGATTTTGACGAAGCTGTCTATAATCCATATTCGAGAGAGTAAAAAAAAATTGAAACAGACTATAAGAACTAAGAAGTTAGAAATTTTGAAATATTGAAAAAATTATAAGAGACATAAAAACTAAATAAGTTTATTCCCAAGATATTAAAAATGTAATTTCAATTTGAAAAATTAAAATGATAAATTTTCAAAACAATAAAATTTTAGAAGCTGAATATAATCGATCTTAAAAATGTTATGGAATCCATATTAGAAAGTTTAAAATTGAATGTTTGTAGCTTTAGGATCTCCAAACAAGAACTTTTGGATAAATGTACTTCGATTAAGGATGGCGAGTAAACAAATGGAAGATTATTACGCAACTCCATGAATAATACCAAGTTCCCCATGTTATTTAAGGATTTGAAAATGAATTTCTTCATTTTAGTTTATAAGTAGTTGCGAAGAAAATATATTGTTAGAAAAATATAAACTATTAACTGCTCTTTTAAATAAATTGATTTTAACATTATATTATTTCTTCATGTATTCAAACTGATTGCATTTCTTACCTTCTTCCAAAGTATTGCATAAAGATTGAAATGAATAGGCATTATAATTTTTCTTTCAATATGAGTATTTATTTCATTATTGAATTAAACCATTATATTTGACAAGAGGTTGTTTTCCATGATTTGATTATCATACTCTTATAATGAATCAACTTCACTGTTTTATTCTGGTCAGAAAAATGATATGAGTTTTTTTCTGCTATTTCGTGACTTAACAAGTGCCATTTCTCTGAAAAAAGATACTCTATTAATTATACATTTTCTATAGTTTTCGCCTCAATTTTAAATCGTTAGAATGAAATTTTGTATTTTAGTATAATACAAAACAATAATGCATGATATTTTTTTCCTTAATTGTACTAAAAATTTAGCAATGAATAAGAAAAACTAAAAAAAATTAATTAGATTAATTGGTTTGTAATGAAATCTTATAGATCCACTTCTTTATCTCCGAGAAAATTGGATAAAAATGGCTAAAAATTGAGAAATAAAAAACTGCTTTATCTACATTAATATATTACAGTAGGGAATATATTCTTTCTTTGGCTTAGGGAGCATGCATTTGAAATTAATCATCTAAGTGTTCAATTTTATTAATTTTAAAATATATAAATTATTCTCAATGAGATAGTCAAGTTTTATTTATCATTAGTGCAGACTTATAATAACAGATCACCAGTAAGCATTAGGAAAAAAACGTGAGGTATACAATTTGTTAGTTATTTAACGTATAAATTTAGAGAGCAAAATGGTACATGCAAAGAATTTGCTTTTCTACAACTTAGATCAGTTTCTGAAAAAAAATATTACCTTGTTTGTTACAATAAGAAGAGAGATATACTATAGAAATAAAGAGATATAATATGAGTTAAAGAGTAAAAAGAAACTTAAAAATTTATTTTACAGATGGTGCAAAAAGAAGACGAACGTCATTTATATGACCAAAATATACCATCAAAAATCGATTACGCAAAGATCATTAAAAAATCTTAAATGTTGCTGTTAAGCAGTAACACTATCAGAGCTTTTAGATTTCCTTCAGCATTTTATAAATACATGTGCTTCGAAAAGGAAAGCAAATCTCCGCTTTAAGTTTATATTTTATAATTATTCTTCAGTTTAGTTTTCTTACAATATATGAATTCTTTAGACATCAAAAATGCAGAAAGGATAGAATAGAACAAAAAGGATGGACCGAACTGAGTTCCCAAAATGAAACCGACATTTTTTACTGGTTTCAAAATGCTGGGTTTTTTTGGTAAAATCAATACAATAACTATAAAAACACAGATAATTTTGTCCCAAAAAGAAGCGCCAAATGTTTTGGGATAAAAGATAATTCGATTATTCCCAATTACCAAAATTAATTTTTATTTTAAACATTAAACCATGCGATTTCAGAATTATAAATTAAACAATGATTTCAAATTAAATATATTACGCAAGAATAATATATTTAATATAAATCCCTAATATATGTATTATATATAATAAACAATCGGTGATATATTTATTATATATAATAAACAATCCGTAATATTTGAGTTTTACGAATGTACTCGAGTGTTTTACATATATGAAGTTCCATGTAAGATCCGTGTTTGTAATATATGAAGCGCAATGAAACATATTTGTGAACAAATAATAATAAAAAAAACATTAATGACCTCTGAAACGGGAATAAAATAGGCTACTAAATAGATTATTTAATGTTGGATTACATTGTTCTGAATGCTACGTTTGCATAGTAAATGAACAGAAAGCAGATCGATAAGAAAACAAAATCTCTATATTACAGCATATATAGACACAATCTGTATTAGAGATACATAAAAAAATATGACGTATCTATAATAACTGCACGTCTAAATTAGTTTTAAGAGATGGTTGCAATGTTTTAACCAAGTTTTCAAATTCCATTGACCATTCGTCCAGCGATGAAAATTTAATCTTTTCCTTTTCAGAACATTTATTTCCTATTCAACCTGCTTCAAACTAGAATTACAAAAAGAAAGCCTTATTTGCTTGTATGTTCGATAATAAAAAATGAATATACGCAATGAAAGATGACATATTAGCAGCGCCATGATCAACTTTTGTTTTTATGCTGCCAGATTCTCTCTCAGTTATTTTTCGCATTACCATATCATTGAAATTCCTGATACTATTCATAAAAACAATGCATTGCTTAGGAATTCAGACGATTCCTAGAAGACATACGAAAATATCTGATAATTCGAAAAAGATAAACAAGCTGGAAAGCTGCGCATAAGCATGTATATTAACACAAAAAATAGCGTATTTAAAAAAAAATTGATAATAATGTTATTGTAAACTCACTTACTGTTAATTAAAACTTTACTTTAAAAAGTTTGATAAAATTTCACCTTCAAGAGCAATATATATACTTGTTAAGACCTCATAATATATGGTATTACGACGTAATAAAATGTTATTGATCAGATGACTCTATATCTACCAATCACAAAGCTGATTAAACGCAAGGTTTATATTCATATATTCAAACTGGCATTGCACTCAATTTGAAAATTGTTCGTTTTTTTCTCTTTTTTATCATGTTTGAACATAAATTATCATTGTTTCGGGAATGAGGTTTGTGGCATCAACAAAATTACGTAGGCGAAAAATTGAAATTTTATTATCTACTCGAGAATTTCAAAAAATCAGCTTCTAATAACATGTTGCCCTTACATTTACTAAAGCTATGATTTTAAAAAAAATCAGTGAATTACTGCAGCAAATAAAACCTCAAAAAATGTCATTTTGAGCACGTGATTTTATGAAATGAAATAAATAGGAAATGTGATATTTTTTTAAGTAATCAATGCGAGACAAAGTTTTTTGGATCGTTTGCAATATTAAAGTGACTCATTCAATGAAACCATTAAAAGGAATAAAAATATAATTTAACTTTCACGAGCACGTGATGCTTGGCCTTTCAAGAAATTATGCTCTGATATTAAACATTGAAAAATGCATAGCCGATTTCATTTTAATCTTTTTTTAAATTCAGAATCTATCTTCAATGTTTCTATATGCAATTAGTGTAATTGTTTTCCCCTATACTTCTTCCGAAATCTCAAAAAAATATTTGAAAATTTTTGTTAGATAATATCTAAAGAGCCTTGTGTAAAAATAATTAATTGAATTTCTAATTACAAAAATTATTTACACCTCGAACTAAAAGTATATTAAACCTAAAATCAAAACAATTCTGCCCAGATTGAACGGCTGATCTGCAGAATTCGATTATTCTGTGGAAGTTTTCGACTTTCGAAGTTCAGAAGAATAGTGCCATCTAGAGGAATGACGGTGAACTAAAATTGCCTGATTTTCGGGCCAGAGCATTTCTAATTAAAATAAACAAATAAAAATCTGCTTGAAAATTTTCTGTAATTGGAAAACGCAACTTTCAGTAGTTTCAGTATTGATTTGTAAAAATTTAAAATAAATAAATGTAAAATAAATAAATGTTTATAAACAATAAATAAATGGAAAAAAATGGAAAAAGTAAAATTTTAATAAAAGCAGCTACTCTGAGGGTAAAACAAAGTTTACAGTATCTCTGACGCCATTTCGCATAGAAGGCGATAAAAATTGGAAATTTTTCTAGTAATAAACAAAAAAAGTAATATTTGTGAAAAAAGAGAGAATAGTAATATGATTAAACCAATTTAAAGTTCATTTTTATTTATAAATTTTCTTTTAAAATTGATCAAAATTTCCAAATATTATTTTGGATGCTTAGGTAAAAACATGTAATAATAAATTAAATAACAGGATTGATATATTTTATTCAGACACGAAAAAATCTATATGAAATTTATTTATATGAAATTATGTAGTTCTATAGGAAACTTCGATATATTACTGAATCTAGGAGAGATTTTTCTGAAATGTATGCATTCCTGTATAATAGTAAATTTTACAGGGTAAAAAAATTTATTAACTATATGTAAAATCATTTTAAGCATTTTTTAAGCAAAATAATTTAAAATCTAGCGGTAAAAAATAAAAACCAACTGACAATATAATATTACTTAATAAACTCTATAATCTATAAAGCGTTTCTCCAAAACTAACTTGCAACTTTTTTTATTTCTGAGGATCGGCACAATGCTACAGATATAAATGTAAATAATAATAATAATAAATCATGATTGAAAATCAACTGTAATTTTATTTGCATCTATAATTTTATAAAAAATATAATTTTCATAATTATCTCCTTTATTTATTATTTATCGAAGTATTGCAAGAGTTTTTCTAATGCTTCTGAGAAGAAATCTCGTACGATATCACTCACGCTAGCAGAGACCTCATAATTTGTAATATTTTATAGCCTACATTCGATCACGACGTCATAAATGTCTTCATGTCTCTTCTAAAACCTGATGCATCAATTTATGTTTGTTAAACGTAAAACTCTATTATTACTTCACACTTCATGAAACTGGAGAAGAATGATTAATCCATAATATAATTAGATATAACCTGATCCGTATAAGGGGTCTGAAAGCAATTACTTTGCATTTTATTAATATCTTATTTTAATATTTTACAACCAATTACATCTCATGCCTTGTCGTTGGGAGCTACCATGCATGTTTTTCGCCGTGCTCTCTGAATAGTTGGAATAATGTGTCATTTAACACCTCAAGGCCGTTTTAGGATTAGTGGAGATGAAACACACTTCACACTTTGGCACTCTCTCTCCGATATAATTAGAGCGATCACTTCAAAAAACTGCCGATGAATTATCAGAGTAATTATTTTTTTAGTCCCAAAAATGAATCATCACAGTTAATGCTACTTACAGCTTATTACACTTACAGATGAACAATAAATTTGCCAAGCTAAAACAGTTGCGTTAGATGTTCCATGCAAACACCTTTTGTATTGCCAAAAGGTTTAATCAAAGTATCATTTCATCAAACATTTACACAAAGGAGTTCAAAAAACTTTTTGACTGATCCATGCATAATTAATGTAGAATTTTATGAGTATGTATTTTTTATCTTTTAAGTACTTTTTTAAATCAGATGTCACTTGACATTGAATGCCGTTTACACAACTTGAAAAATCAAGCACATTTGTTTCATACAAGGACATTAATATTTAGTTAATATCATACATCAATTCAGAACACAATTCAATAATCTCCAAGTCTAGACATAGATAAAAAACTCGTATTATGAAATAAAATAAAACGTATTAATTTTTATATGAATAATATTACATCAGTCAAATGTTACAACTATTTATAATTTTTAAACCGAGCGGACTTAATAAATTTAAATTGAAAAATGCTGTTAATATTCGACTTTATTAAAAAATATGTTTTATTAATAATATTTAATTTGTTTAGTTATTAACTTTGATATAATTGAAAGGAATTGAGACATATCTATGTACATAATTACGAATTAATTGTTATTCTATGTCTCATGAAAATGAATGTTAAACTGCAACTCAGTCAGCAATATTTTTATTTGGATAGATTGTCTTCACTTTATGAGGTATCTACCAGTAAAAGTTAATTTTCATCTAATTTTGTAATTTTAAATACATTAATTAGTACTTTTAATGAGGTTGGTACTTTATTACAACATGAAGCTATATATATATATATATATATATATAATTGAAAAATAAATTTTTAACCTAATTAATTATATTTGATCCACACTATTACATTTTTCAAATCATAGAAATTTTTTTGCAGTTTTCGATTGTAACGGTGACCAAAATGAACGAAGAAAAATTTGGCCAATTTGACGATTTCTATTATCAAACTATATGGCATGTGATTCACCAGCAGAAAATAGTTCATAATAAGTAAATAAATAAATAAATAAAACCAAAAAAATGAAATCCACGATTGCAAATTTGATGTTACCACGTGAGGGTATTATTTTAAGTCATTATTTATCTTAATTAATTTAATTTATTAACTGATTACTCTTTGTAAAGAGACCGGTAGAGAAGGAGAAAGAGACATTTTCTATGTATAATGATATTTTTTTTAACTTTAATTTTTTTTCATTTGTTCTTGTTGTCAAATTAAAGTTATTTGTCTTTTGTTTTGTCTTGTTGTTTTTAGAGCCCGTCCTATTTTGAGATGAAGGAAAAAAAAAACAAAAAAAAATAACAACATTGTTTTTTTTTAAATATTGACGTATGTGCAACCTGATAAGCTTGTGACTGTTTCAAATCGGTTTAAACAGGCTAATGACTTAAATTAACTAAAAAAATTCGTACGAATTCAGAGATTGAATAATTTGGAAATCAAGTAACTTTAGTTATCGATAAATCGCCAAATGTAATAATATTCTTCTTCCTAAAAGAGAAAAAATGATTCCTTAAAAGCAATAATTCGCCAATATTTTGCCTACACATTTTGAGGCTGCATAAAATTCAAACCTAAACAACATCATGTTCTCACATGATAATAACATTGCACTATTATGATGTTTCTTACAATTGGAAGAAACTCTTCCTTGGCGCATTTAGTGACCATTAAAACCGAACTGAACAATTTTTATCTTCTTACATACTATGATATCTATAATTAAAATACAAATGATAACTATAATTTTCATCGTGGCAATTTCGAGTGGGTTCATAATCACAAAACGTGTTATCTAGTTTATTTATAAATGATATTTTTTTCTATTTTATTCGATTCTGTTTATTTTCTTCATGTTTGATGCATTTAAAATTAAACATTGTTAATTAAACGATCTTTCCGATTTATTCTGAAGTACTTTCGAATTAAAATAATACATAATAAAGAAAAGTAAAAATTTCAAATCCTTAATGCGTTACCCCAACTGCCTTGAATAATTCGCGCATTTTGAGCTGGCACAATTGACTTTGAATCCTTAATTGACGTTGACAATTCAAAGCAACGACAATTTTTTAAACTAATTATTTAAAGTAAGTGTAATTGTTAGGCCGGGATGGTTGGTAGGGCGTTGTATTCGCATCCCTTAGGTTTGAACCCACTTGTCAAAGACTCTCCATGTGTGTGGTAGCTGGCGCACTCTAAATCTGCCAGGGTCACAACGTTTTCCATGTGGAGATTAATACCATTTGAGGCACTGAGTCAGAGGTGATCGTTCTCTGTTTCAAATCGAAACTAAGATCTGTGGATGAAATGCATGAATGATGCCCCCCCCCTATAAAAGTTTTGCGACATTTATAAGATAGAAGTGAGACCTCAACCCTCAAGTGCTCAAGGGTACATACCCTTAGAAGCTATTTCACTCTACCTTCCGTTGTAAAGCGAAACACGAGAATAATAACAACAATTGTAATTATTTCAGGAAAAGTAAGAAAAAAAAAATTGCTAACTTCCTAAATTTTTCCTAATAACTACGCAGGAATTTATTTTAAAATATTGTTTTTTTTATATTACTTGTTGTAGAATATAATAGGATATTATTGTAAGATAATGTAATATCGTTTTAGTGAATTTACGCTTATAGAATACTATTTTGTAATTATGGATATTTACATGCATGAATATTAGAATAAATGCAAGCAAAAGAAAACAAGGATGATAGATGTGCATTTAATAAAAAAAACAATGACAAAATTAAAATACGGTTATCATCTGAAATATTTGGCGATATTCATGTGCGTCAAACTGTGAAAAGGATTAATGTGAAATTAATTTTAATTGCTTAATACCTAACATCTGCAAGATGATATAAGGGGGGGGGGAGTTTCGCTTTCTTTATGGAAATTATGGATACTTTTTTTCTAGATGAGTTAATGATGCAATCAGAAAGAATGATAAAGAGATTTAAAAAATGGCATTTCCAGCAGTTTTATTGACGATTTCGTGTCCGCTTTTTTACCTCGGTAAGAGGGGTGCAGTAGCTTCTGAGGGTATGAACCCCTGAGCACCCGAGGGCAGAAGTCTGACTTCTAGCTCAAATGAAGATGAAACACACACATACGCTTGCACAACCCCTTTTTACAGGGGGGCACATTCACACATCTCACAGATAGCACACAGAAGAACAACCATGCCCAAACCGGGACTCGAACCCGGGACCTCCGAAACACGAGGCAGACGCGCTACCTCTGTGGCAGCAAGCCGGCAGCAGTTTTATTGCTAATCAAATAAAAATTGCCAATGAAGTACTAGAAATTAAATATTTAGAGCAAACGGCATCTCGTATCAGCTATGATAAACTTTTTTTTTCAATATCTTCATAAATTATTATAATAGATGATATAAATGCTCTACCAGTAATTTTTTTATACAAGAAATTGATTAGATATTATTTCACTTAATCGTCAAAATATCACTAACACTTTAGGAACTATTCTGCCACTGCTATAATCACATAAGGAAATTTTTTATCGTGTGTCCATTTATCGCACCCATCTCTATATAGGAAGAATGGAGTTTTGAATATTGAAAATACAGTGAAAATAGGTTACATTTTCAGATATCGGAAAGTTTGATAAGCGCAGATTATATCCCCAATAAGGATAAAAGATTATGGAAATCCCCATAATCTTTACCCTTAATCCCCATTTCCTTTTTTCCCCACAAATTTATTTAACTTGCTAATTCGATTCACATTTCGTTAGAGACAATTATTATTAACCCACCATATGAATAAAGGTTCAGGCGACGTCTGGGTTTAGCAGTAGCCCAACTTCTCAGGGATCTGGGCGTCTCGGATTCGAATCCCGGTTAGGTCATTGTTCTTCTTTTGAGTTATATCTGAGAGGTGTGTGAAGGCCCCCCTGTAAAAAGGAGTAGTACAAGCGAACGTGATGCATGAAGTAGCTAAGGCGTACTCTTGGCCCTAATCGACGCTAATGAAAAACAAGAGAGGCCCAAGTGGCTTCAAATCGTTGATGGCAGTCAGCACGTTTCCCCTGAAAAGGCAAGTGTCATTTGTAACAACATCATAAACATTGAAGACAATTAATAAAGAACAAAAATCCATGTGTACTTACTTACGAGAGCGCAAATGATTTTTGCTATCTGAATTGAGAATAAAAAGCGATAAATTGTCCACTAAATAGTGTGAAGTAAAACCATTGTGAGATTTTTAAAAAATTCACGTTCATACTTGTCATATAAGAATTCCCGATAGTGTAAATATAAATATTTCCTTTAAGTAGTATTATGAAATGTTTAGAAAATCATCACACATTTCTTTAAAAAAATTGGCAACATTAAAAAAATGACTTATTTGACTATTTGAATGAAAAAAAAAACTTTTTGTTTATCTTTTCGCTTAGTATATAATTTAACTCTTTGCACTCGGAAAAATAATTCCATGCAAATCTATTGAGCTAACACAAGGATTTGCTTATTGTAAAGGAAAAGTTTAATTATAGTTTAATAATGAATTTTATCAAAAAATCATCTACATCTTTCTCACTATTCTTTAGACATTTAAAAAAATCAAAAATTAAAAAAAATTAAAATATTAAAATGTTGCACCATTATAAATGGCGATTGAGAGGTAACATTCAAGTGCAATTTAATTTTCAAAATATTTCCATG
>JAOUZG010002851.1:9400377-9432423 GCA_026289955.1 Argiope argentata | reverse complement strand
AGAGAGAGAGAGAGAGAGAGAGAGAGAGAGAGAGAGAGAGAGTCCTGATTGTTTCAAAACGGCTGAAATTGAGTAATTACTTAAATTAATTAAGATATATAATGACTAAAAATAAAAATGTTCGCATGATAACTTAAAACTTACGATCGAAGATTTCATTAAAACAATTTTCTGTATAATTTCTTAATCTTTATGATGAAAAGTTTAAGCATTAAATAACAGAATCTCTTCTTTTTTAATTCTATAAATGTCAGTTCAGCTGTAAATTAATTTAATAATACAATTTAGTGAAGCTAAAAAAATTAAGTTTCGATATTTAAATTTGGTATTTAGCCTTTTCTTTACCGAATTGTTTTGCCTATCATTTATTCAACTTTAATTTTACACTATTAATTATGTTTGTTTACAGAATATTCGAAGTGAATCCAAGAACATTTTTAAATTAATAGCAATTATCTTAATTAATTTAATTATTAATTAAATATTTTCAATTTTAATTTACATTCATTATCAATTATATGGGTTATATTCTCCTATTCCTTTTTAATGTCATCAGAAAAAAATAACCATACTAGGAAAAAACCATACTACGATTAAGTTAGATTGAAATTGTACTTAGAAGTAACGTCAGCAAACAAAAAGGTAAAAATTCTGTAAACTTAGAAAAAGAAAAACAATTCCTTAAAAAAATATTCAAAACATTTTTCTATATATTATATGTGATATACAATAGCCTTCATTGTTAAATTTTATTATTAAATACCTTTGTGCTATTGCAAAGAAAAATCCACTTTTGCTCATACTGACTTTACTGTAAATAATTAAAAATCGTAGCTTTAAAAATAAAAATAAAAGCTACAGAAATGTGATCATAAATTATTACCAAATATATACTCTAACTCTATAGAAAAGATAATTCTAAATTTTATATTGTTATTGTTCAAGAAGAGAAAGCTCAAATAAAAAAAGTCGATATTTACTAAAAATGACAACTTTTCTGTTTGAATTGTACCTGAAAATGACAAGGAGCTTTTATTTCTAGAAACTTCTGCTGGTGACGTTAATTGCCTGAGGTGAAGTGAAGTGACTTTTTGTCCATTTAAAATCATCTACTATTTCCCATCAGAAGCTAAATACAACTTTGTAATGGTATGCATTCTTAGATGCCAATATTAAAAAGAAATCAGATTATTGATTTGGGGTTTAATTACTAAGCTGAATCTATTAAATAGGTCACCAAAAAATAACTAAACTTTTTATAACAAAACTCAATGTGTGTGTGTGTTTTCGGCACACTCCAGGCCAGACCATTCGACTTACAGCTACTGTATTTGGGTACTTGTAGGAATCTCGGGAGACCTAAATGTGCATACAAGAGTGTTTTATTCAAATTTTTTATTAGAATTTTTATTAATTAAAAATTAAGCGAAATTTTGATGTTTTTCCGCAGAAATGTTCATAAATATTTCAGCACAAAATTTATTTTTACACAAATCATATTGAAACTCAAAAATTTATCTTTTGAATGCTAATAATGTATTTGCCAAATTAAATTTCTATTTTTAATGATTTTTTTTAAAAAAAGACAATTTAATTATATTTTTCATAACCTTATTTCGTACAAAATTGAAATACATTTTAACTTGTACTAGATCTATACACAAAAATTGAAAAAAATATTATCTAATTATTAACTTTTATTAACGTGTTGCCATCATAATTCCAAAAGCTTATGTTAAAAAAATAAATCAACTGCCATGGCAAATTAAACATATGAAAATGTAATTTTCAGCACGTGCCTGTATATCGTATTTAAGAAAACATTCTTGGTAAATGATTATTTCAAATAAAAAGATTTTTTTCCGATAACTAAATTGGTCTCTAAAAGTAAGTGATTTATAAATATTTGAATATCATTATTCAATAAAAACTAGTTGCTTTGGATTACTTCATAGATCATCTAAAAGATGATATTGCAACCAGAATCATACTTGTAGTTTTTTTAATGAGTTTTAATGAGTTTAATGAGTTTTTTTAAACTCTAATTTAAATCCAAGTTAATTTACAAACTTTCAATTTAATTTAACCCATAGTAACTCCACTCTAAAAATACTCTATTGTTTCCTGATCAATTCTACTTGTTATGATTAATTAATTCAACGGAAGCTGTGTAGAATTGCTGTATCTTCTGAAATCCGACAGAGACCCACGCTCCGAGTTGGGGAGTGAAAATTGCTGATCAAAACAAATACTTTTTAAAAGATGCATGTGTTTTCCTTGCCTAATTAGGTGCATGGCGAGGAAATATCCATAGATCTCATTGTATAAGTACTATGGTCCTACTTTCCCTATCTAAATCTTGCCGTATTTAGAATTAGGAATAATATTTCCCTTTCTCTTTACGCTACTAATTTTGTGCCGTGCTGTGGAAGGACACGCCTTGTCCGGGCTCTTGTAAATAAATCGTAATCTCCCGAGATGGAATAAAACGAACTTAAAAGTTCAAAGTGTCATTTATGTCGTCAAAATTGCCTTCAGCTTTCAACAAAATATATATATTGTGTGTGTGTGTGTGAGAGAGAGAGAGAGAGACTTCTATTGCCGGCGTCCTGGTTCAGAAGAAGTGCATCTTTCTCGTGATCTGGGCATCCCGAGTTCGAGTTCCGTTTAGGGCATGGTTGTTTTACTGTGAGGTGTTTGAATGTGCCCCCTTTTAACGGTGACTGTACATGCGAATGTGTGTGTATCATCCTCATATGAACTAGAAATCAGACCCTCAGGTACTGAGGGGTCCATACCCTCAGAAGCTACTGCATCCCCTCTTTTCGTTGTAAAGCGGACATGAGATCATCTATATCATATTATTCTTTATTAAATGTATCTTTGTTTTCTACCTCAAAGAATCATATTTACAATATTGTGCTCTCATCAGAGATTTTGGATGTTGAATGTAAGAAGAGAAAGTATTCTTTCAATTTCCTTTAATTTTCTCAATACATTTTAGAAATTATAATTATCTAAAATCTGATAGTAATCGAAAGAACAATGAAAAAAAACACTCAAAGGGAGTCTCAGCTAGCTAAATCCTTCAATTAATTATCTGAATATATATTATATAAATTCCTCTTAATGTAACGAGGTTTATATTATAATTTATAAATTATTATTTCATTTCAATCTTATTGTAATCAACACATTTATTTTATTCCATATAAAATATTGGTTGCATGTATTAATAAAGAATATAAATAAATATTTACTATGTACCTAATCTTAGTAAATTGTTATCATTTAATAATTCACTGTACTCTACAACCAAGAAAATGTTATTTTAAAAACAAGCATTATACTTTCATTAATTATTCTTATTTTCATTCTCTCTCATTTGTTAAAATAACATTATCAATTATTTTTTTCTTTATTTAGTACAGCAAAGAACACTGTCTAAAAATATATTTTTTCTTTTTGGATATTTTTTTGAGTGAATTTAGTTTTTGAGTTTCTTCTTTATCTTGGGGGCAATTTACATAAATCGATTATTCCATTGCTGACTCTTCAAGTTTCCTCCGTTTTGACTTTGCATGAAGAACTATTGATTCAGCTGAAATAGTATTATTTCTTATTTTTTGCATGAAATTTCAGAAAGTAACAATTGATAACTCAAAAAATATCAACAGTCCAGAGGCAAAATTTAAATGAAAACTTTTCCTTTAAAATATAGCACTTGAAGCATTCTTTAGATTTTTTTACGAGAGTCTGTAATCGATATCCAACATTAAATGGAAAGCCAGCTTTCAATTTTTGAAAATAATATAAGAATATTTTGAAAGGAGGATTTTCTTTTTCATGTATTTGAAGACAAGCACGTAATACCTCCATTTTAATAAGAAATTAATATAAAAATTTCTAAAATTTCTTAGATGAAATTTTCTTTTAAAATTAAGGTAGTTGAAAAGCTTTAATATTTTTCTTCTATTTAAAAATAGTTGTTCAATACAAACGATAGAGAACAAAGCCAAAAGTTTCCATCGCTACATTTTTTGAAGAGATTAGCAAAAGCCAATCTTCAATAAGAATATCGCTTCTTAACATTAAAAAATATCAACAATCATAAATCCTTTTCTTTAATGCATATATTAATATTATTTTCTCCAGTATTATTTAAATACTATGTAGACATTATTTCTATGTGTATGCCAGAATATATAATTCTACGTATTTGTATTAACATTTTCAATATTTTATCTTTATTTAGTTACATTTCTAAAATTTTATTATACCATTTACTGTATATTTCCATTTGTGTGGTAGCAATTTTTTTATTCCATATATACTATTAGTTCACACTATCCCTACATATATATACATATAGATATATAGCGTGTTTAAATATTCAATCGTTCCTAATTCTGGTAATATGCCAGCAAGTAATAAATTCTTTGAGTGTACAGTTTGAGAATAAAAGTCAATCCATATTAACTATAATTATAAATTTATTGCTATTAAATCACATAATAAATGATACACAATTACAAGGAAACTAAACTCGCTTATTCTGTATGAGTAGAACTCTTAAATGGAAATATGTTTAACACAATATGGGAGTATCACTATACTTTGAAACAGTAAGTAACAAGTGACCCAAACAACCACATTTCTAATCAGAAAAACTATTCATTTTTCCTAGTATAGTATTTAGTATGGGGGATCAACCTTGCGAATTAAATAGAGCTTGAACTGTACTAAATGCAGACAAAGAAATAATATTAAAAACGTCTCAGAAAAATTTATTTGCTTATAGGCTCTCAAGTTCTAATTGATATTAAATCTTCAACATTATAGGAATTTTTTTGGTTTAGTTGTATTAACGATCCGCTGTAAATCAATACTAGTGATATTTTAGGACGGACCTCATGATTTTGAACCACGGTCAAATGACGAGGACAACACCTGGGCTGGCAACTCCTCTCCACATCCACACCAGTGCGGGGACGTTTGGCTTCGAATTTAAGGTGCAACAATCCCCCATACACGACGGTTCACCTGTGGAATCGGGTCTTGAACCTGAGGCCCTACTGATAACGAAAGGAGAGATTACTATTAAGCCACCGCAGCCACTGTAATAGGAAGAGGAGATACCGAAATATCCTTTTAATTTGGAAATTCCAGTGAAAAATAGGATATTTGTTTCTTTTCTAATTAATTCATTTAAAATAATTTTTAGAAGACAATATAAAATTCCAGTGACATTAAAATGTTTTTAAAGGCTATATTTAAAGCCCGACAGTTAGTTTCTAAAAAAAGAAGAAATGCTTGTAAGCTAATATGTACAGTTTTCAAACATAGATGCATTACGAAGATATTAATAAATTTTATTGCATGTCCATTCCATTTTTTCGGGAACAGATATTTGACTTTCTTGAAAATGTTTGACTGACAATAATTAATTTATACTTTCAATTGAGGAAAGAAGTATATGAAGATATTTTTATTGGGATTAGATGTGTGTATGAGAAAGTGTGTGTATGTGTGTTTAATTTCATAAAGTCTAACTTCGAACATTTTTCTGCCTTTAGAAATACTACTACTTATAATTCTGAATTCTACTGCGTATAACTCTGAATTCTACTGCTGAAACATACTACTACTTGCAGCATAATTTTGAAAAATTAAGGAAAACTGATTATAAAATGTGACTTTAAACAGTTTTTTAAGTGAGAGAATGGACAGAAATATTAAATCACGAAATGTTTTTTTTTTTTTCAAAAATTGGAATAGATTATGTTTCAAATGAATTTTTGTAACTTTGTAACTTTGATGAGCTGAAGTTTCTTATCAGTTCTGAATCACGATATGTAATATAGAAATACATGATATTGAATAAAAGGCCAAAGGAAGCCTTAATCTGGCAATTTTTGACTGGATTACATTTCAGTATCTTTTTTAAAATCTGCATATCTAATTATATGCCAGAATAGTAATTAAATATATGGTATTGTATATTGAATATGTGTGATTAAATATTATTATGTATATTGTAAATAAATGTATAGTTAAAAAATAAAATGTATAAAAATGGACATTTATACATATTCAACCATACATAAAAAATAAACGTAATTGTAACGCAAACGTAAAACGCAATAAACATTATTGTAATAAACGTAAAACGTAATAAATGTAATTGTAATAAACGTAAAACCTAACTGTAATAAACATAAAACGTAAACTTTTTAAATATTAGTTATGTAAAGAAAATGTAAATTTAAATAAGTAAAATAAAACATATGCTTAATAAAGGCTTTATATCACTTTACTTTCTTTTTTTAAAAAGATCTGCAAACGAAATTATATTAAAATAGATATTTACATGTATTCAAAAAAATTGAAATAATTTACCCCTAGATACAGAAAATATAATGTAAAACATAACTATTTCTTATATTTATTCGACCATACTGTTTTAAATGTAAGCTCGCTACAGTAATGCTAAAAAGAAACCATAGCACACATACATTCCAGTAGAGTAAATACCCACGAATTTTATACTCGATCGAATTTGAACTACAATTTCCAGAAAGAACTCGCATAAATGCAATTCAAACGAAATAGACAGGAAAAAAAATCAGGGCATCCCACGATCCTAACTCTCAGGCCTGATTATGCCGCAAATCACCCTCTTTTGGTACGCGTCACATAAACATCCCTCTTTAAACGCTCACTCGGAAGCCTTTTATAAAGGCAGGACATGTCTGCTCGAACCCCTCAAGGTTTAACAGCAACTTTAAGCCCTTTGAAAGCTTTTTGATGTGAGGCATACAAATAAATGCCAGTTCAGCGGGCGATTCAAGTTACGAGGGCGAGCAAGCACCATCCTGGCCCGCGGGCAACACTCAAGCACTAAAGAGAGAAAGCGTTTCTATATGGACGACATTTTGCAAGATAACGATTGGCACTTTGTTTTGATGCTTGGGGTACCGCCACAAGCGCCTTGTGGAAGTGGTACCTGGTAATTTTTTTCCAGTAACGATCGATATCATGTACGGGTGAACGTTATCAAACGTTCAACAAAAAGAAAAAAAATAGGAAGTGGCATATTTTTTTACTTTTGTCCTATTTTAAAGTTTTTTGAGTGATGGTTTTTCTACTTAGGTGGTAATGGAGGAAAATTTATCTCTTAAGATTATTTTTTTCGTGCCTAAGGATACATTTTTCCCTTGAATATTTCAGACTAACTATGTGTCTAATATTCAGATAAATAATTAGTTTTAATTAGAGAAAAATCAAACATCATATACTTTTAGAAAGTTGTGACAGTATTGTTACGATATAATAACGATGCTTAACACTTAAAACATACAATCCACGGGGCAATTTGCTGTTTTGTTATAGATGTAGGTAAGCTATAATAAATATAAAAGAAAAAAAATTATACAGCTACCAGTTTCAAAGAAACATATAATGTAGGTAAGCTATCACCTACATTATATTAACAAAATAGAATGACGGTGACCTGGTCTAAAGATAGTGCTTCTTCCAGTGATCTGGGCATCCTGGGATGATGTCTTGATTTGGGCATGGGTGCCCTCTGAAGTAGTGTGAATCTGAAGGTGTGTGAAAAACACTCCACCCCCCTCGTGAAAAAGGATTATGCAAGCGAATTTGTGGTCTACTTCATAGGACCAAAAAGTCAGGCATCTGCTCTTGAATGCTCAGGGACTTTTTCTTCAGAAGCAACAGCACACTAAGCTTAAATTGTTAGTAGATAGTTAGCGGGCTTATAAAGTGCTATGCTTAAAAATAGATTCAGAAATGATAGTACTTCAGAATTTTTTAAAGCTACAATTCTATTATGAAATAATTTTAAATTAAATCTACAAAATATATTTTCTCTATTTGGAGAATAAAATCTCCTAATCTTAAAGATGGATATCGAATACTTTACTCTAAATTTTTATGTAAGACGTATACAAAAGAGACGTATACATCGTTAAAGAATCCAAACTGAAGATTATGACGAATCTTAAATCTTCAGACATTCCTAGTCCCGAAAATATATTTTTGAATTATGACTGCTTATATGTGAATCAAAGGCCGTGTTGGTCTGGTGGTGAGGTCTTGCCTCATGAATCGTAGGTTTTAAGGTTTGATACCCGATTCAACCACAAATCCGTCGCGTAAGGGGAGTCGGTTGGTTGGTTGGTTGTGTGGGGTTTACTGGCGCAAGAGCCAGATTTGGCCATACTGCGCCAAGCAAATGGTAAAATTATAAAAGATAAATGTAATCCATTGTTCCATTAACACATGAGCAATGAGATTAAATCAAATTAGTTTAATGCAAACAATGATTAGAAAATAAAAATTTAAAACCCTGTACCATAACAGTTTGAAACAATAGTGTTAATATATATGAACTAAAAATGAAAGTTAAACATACAGAATAATAAAAAATTCTCATATGCAAGTAAAAAACCCAATAGCCTTTAAGAACTTAAAAATAGTTGGGTGGTATTTTTCACCCACCAGGTCTCGTAATGTGAAAGAAGTCAAGTTAAAAAAACAAGAACGATAAGAATTAAAAACTGGACATTCAGTTCAAACATGATGAACAGTAAAAGGAACCTGGCAGCCGTTGCACATAGGTGCATTTTCTCCAAATATTAGATGTTTATGGGTAAAGCGTGTATGACCTATACGGAGACGAGTCAACTTAGCATCCATCTCACGTATAGGGTGAACAGGCCACTAAAAAATGTGCGTTTTAATAAAATGTAATTTATTTTGGATCTGCAGATCCCATGAACTTTGCCACATAGAACAGATGTAGTGATGGATGGACCTTTTAATGTCGCAGAAGGGAAATCCCATGTTTAAAAAGGTCGTTGCAGTTTTTGCAGCCAAGTCCGCCTTCTCATTCCCCAAGATGCCGACATGACTCGGTACCCAACAGAAAATTATTTTGAACCCATCGTCTTTTAATAATTGCAAGAGAAATAAAATTTTAATGGCAAATGGATGCATCCGATTTTGAGAGTGTGATAGTGTCTTCAAAGCACTCATGCTATCGGTATAGATAACAAATTTACGGTGAACAGAGGTTGAAATTTTTTGAATAGCAAAGAAAATCGCCACTAACTCAGCAGTAAAAACTGAACAACAATTGTGCAGGCGGTGGCTCAGTGTTTCAGATGGAAGAATGATCCCACAGCCAACATAACCATCTGATTTAGAGCCATCCGTAAAAATGGGCACAAAAGAAGAATACCGAAAACGGTGGTACAAAAAGAGCTGTTGGAGAACACAAGGATCAGTTAATTTGTCGAATCCCGTAAAAGGATTCAAGAACGAAAACTGTGGGATGTCCCAGGGAGAAAAACAATAAGAGTTGGTAGTTTTAACATGAACGGTGTTAAGGTCCGAGTCAGGCAGAAGCAATCGGGCTCTCTCACAAAAGGGAAGGATGTGAGAGGGGTGGGCATTATACAGGCGACGAAGACCAACTGGTAATGATATTTCATTCAGTGGATGCTTCAGTGGATGCGTAAGGGGAGTCTGCTGCATGTTAAATTCGTCAGACCCAAATGCCCTCCTTCTAGTGGGGTGTGGTATGGTGACAGGGTACTAAATCAGGTGTCCTCTCCATCTGACCGTGGTTCTGTAAATGAAAAGGCCGTGGTGGCCTGGTGGTCTTGATTCATGAATCGTAGGGTTTGAGATTCGAGACTCGATTCAACCGCAAATATGGAGGTCTGTAGAACGTTAAATTCGTCAGACCCAAATGTCCTTCTAGTGGGGTGTGGTATGGTGAGAGGGTGCTAATTCAGGTGTCATCCAAGCCATCTGACCGCGTTTCAAACTTACAATGCCATTCCTCTCCAAAAATCCCAAGTGTTGCTTAACTACGGCACATTAATAAAACTAAACTAGACTCTGAATCTAGGAATTCAATTAAGATAATAATTTTTCACATTAATGGCAATTTTTATTATATTTTAACTGAAAACCATTAAGAAAAGTCTGTTTGTTCTGTTGCTCAAATATAAAATTACCTGTTAAATACAAAACGTAAAAATCTAAAGGAAAGAAAAAATCAATTTGTACGTACATTTATATCTAAAATTTGGAAAAGGTAAAATTTGCTAACAAATATGTCAAGGTTGATATTCGGTTCACTCGATTGCAGTCGTATAATGGTGGATAAAATGGAATTCAGTATGAGCTCTGGAAAGAACAAGTGCAGACCTGGGAAAATTTTTAAATAGAGGCTAATATAATCTTTAACGACTATTGTTCATTAATGATAGTCAGTAACGAATATGCATATTTATTGGAAATATACGACAATATTTTAGTAAGATTTCTCCAGTTCTTTTGGTATTCAAATTTTTACAATAATTTGAAACATGCGTCAAAATAATATGTGGTTATTTTTATTTTCCAATTAATATCCTTCCGTTATTGCAAGGCCATCAGTGATTATTAGCAGCCATTTTTGTATCTCAAATATTGATATATGAAAACGAAATAAAAAGAAGATTACAAAATTATTAAATCTACAATAGCATATTTCAAATTATCATCTGAAAGCATTTTTATTCTTATATCATTATTTGCTTTTATTAATTTAAATCAATAACCAGTTTAATTCTGTCGAGAATTCCATATTCAATTTTCTATACAACAATGATTAGGGAGCTAGACCGATCTTAAAATGGGAGAAAACCCAACTTGTTTCTTTGAATATCGACATATGATTAATATTATAATCTTGTAATTGTTTTAAACTGATTTAAACCTCTTGATGGCTTAAATTAATTAAGACAATTCATAAGAACTCAGAGAATGAAAAATTTGGAAACCAAGTTGTAACTTTAGAAGTCGATAAATCATCAAATGTGACAATTTTTGCATTATTTTCTAATAATCCTAAAAGTGAAAATAGGTGCCTCAAAATCGCCAGTTTTTTGTCTACTGTTTCTGAGGCTCCAAAAACTTCAAATCAATACAATATGATGTTCACACATGATAAAAAATTAGCTTGACAATGGGGAAAAAAGCATTTTTCAAATTGTAATAAGAAAATAGTGTAAAAAAGAAAGAAAAATTAAAACTTTCACACATGTATATTATTTACGTGTCATTTCCTGAGTTCCTGATATAATACTCATGCGGAATTCTATTGTGTTTGGTATATATTTTGTCAACGAATGTCTACATTTTGGAAACAAATTTAAATATATTATTTAATCCACGCAGCAATAATATAGTCTTAAACTAAATCAATAAAACAATAAAGAGATACCCAGCATAACCAAAAGCTAAAGCATTCATTTCAGCAATGCATTTTGAAAAAACTATCAGAATCAATGTTCTGTATAAAAAAGTTGTTTTATATGATTCCATAAAAGTTCTGAAATATCTTCTATTACATCAAGAATATATAGACATTTCAATAATTCATTCATTCAGAATATTTCAAGAATCTAGAGACAGTGATGAAAACTTGTTCGTGATAGAGATGGTTCAGGCAATGTGTGATCAATTTTTACTGATGTATTAATGCTCTACCTTGTGAAACAACTTGCAATTTATATTGCATTTCATAATTCTGAATTTATATTCACAAAATATTTAGACCGTCTATAGATGTGAAATTTTTATTGTCTTTCTAGATTAGTCTCATATTTCCTACATTTTGTTTGGTGAATGTGATCTGCTTTTGAACAGTGGTTTATCTATTTCTTAATGTCATGGTCAGACGTGTAATTTTCCTTACAAGAACAAGAAGAATTTTTAATTAAGATGTCATACCTCTTGGGGGCAAACCTTTTTATTCCGGTAGCTTTTTAGAATTGTATTATTTTAAACAAGCAATTAGTGCATCTCAGTAACGTCTCTAACAATTTGGATTTAATTTTGCATTTAAATTAAGTTTTTCTATCTAATTTTAACTAATATATATTTTTTTATTTTTCTATTATTTATACCTAAACATGTCTTTTCTGAAAAAAAAACCTCACTATTTTACGCACAAAGGCATTATTTCCGTTATTGTTTGTAATGACACTTGCCAAAGAACAAGCTCGGTAACTGAGTCAGTGATTTAAAAGTGAGTGTTCGTCTCTAGTATAGCCAACCAGGGCCAAGAGTTCGTCTTAGCTACGCAAGCATAATATTGCACAGACCCTTTTTACAGGGTGACATTCACATACCTCACATGTACAACAGATGAAGAAAAAAATATGTCTGAATCGGGACTCGAACTCTGGGCACTCATATAACGGGGAACACATGGTACTCCTGTACCAGGCATTAGTTTCATTACTACATATTAAAATAAATATATTCATCTATGATTTTGAAGAAATGGCAGTGTTGTAAAGTGGTCATACCAACAACAATTGATGCAGGTGCTGTGGGACTTCGATTCGATCCATTATCGTTGTCTTTTTTATTTTACTTCTGTATTTATAATTAATACAGTATTTTTGTTTTTTAAGTTTATCTAAATAAATGTTTTTCCCACAGAACTTTTCTTTACACACAAAAAGAAAAACATTTTTTATAACTAATACTACAGCCTTTTATGATGAGAGAACATGATGTAGGTTTGGTTTGAGGTTTGGAATTCTAAAAATGCATAGGTAATAAATTGGCGATTTATCGCCTTTGAGGCATCCATTTTTCTCTTTCAGTGTTATTGGAAAATATTCTAGAAGATTGTCACATTTGGGTACTTATCAACAACTAAAATTACAGGGAGGGCTTGAGAAGTCTCGTGATTGTTTCAAACAGGTTTAAACTGGTTAATGACTTAAATTAATTAAGACAAATAATGACTTAAAAATAATAATGGTATCATATAATAACTTGAAATTTGCGATTGTATATTCCCTTTATATATTTTTTTATTTATATCTCAAGCTGGCAATTTCATATAATGGCGTCTAGGACCAGATTTCAATCTTGGTAAAATTGAGTGAAAGTTCAAAAAATATTAGCAATGATGGATAAACTGTAAAAGGAAGATTATTTTGAATAGCACGTTAAACTAAATGCATTCATGATTTTTTAATTTAAAATGATTATTTAAAATGTAGATAAGATTGAAAAATATCGATTTGCAAATATTATATGATTAGCATCTCAGTATTTTCTCCGATAAGTATAATGCGTCATATAGTGCACACATATGAAAAATGGCTAATTGTAACTCTGTCTTCTAGATATTATTGAATCCCATTGAATAAAAGAGGAATTATTTAGACACGCATTTAAAGTCATTCTTAACTCCTTTTTCAGAAATATTGATAAATATATTATTTTTAGTCTAATATAATTTTTCCGAAATTTTAATTTTTTAAATTTTATTTCAAGCAAAATAAATAATCAGCAGGAAAATAAAATAAAAATAAAGAATATTATGAATAGTCTTTTATTTCAGTATCAAAATGTATAAAATAACTTTTTTGTAAAAAATAGGGAGGCCAAAACAAGCTCATGAAAGGGCTATTTGCTGATATAAATATTCCAAATGAATTGAAGTTTAACACTATCTATGTAAAATTAATTACTAAAATACATTTTCTTTTTTATATCATGCATTTAAGTTTTTTTTGTATGTCCATACTTTTTCCATTTACCAAAAAGAAATTCAGTTCCATCCATAATGAAAATTGGTTTTCTTAAACTTATTTTAATGCAAAATTTTTAACCCTTTTTCTTTAATGTCATCAAAAATGTTAAATAATAATATATAATATCATATAAATGTTAAATAATTTTTAAATAAGAAGTTTTTAAAATAAAAATTGCATTGCGGATGCTTATGTACAATCAATCTGATTGATTGTTATTTTTAGTAAAAATTGAATAATCATCATGTTTTTAATATACATATTTGATTGAATTTGAAAGATTAACTGTTCGAAAATTATAAAATAATGAATATTTAATGTTTATTCCAGAATTCAAATGATTTTACAAAATTCTAGGATTCAAATAAAAGACATAAGCATTCATCACAAAATTCCATTTTTACAAATACGAAACAAAATATGAAAGCATTAAAAAAAGAAAGATTTAAGATGAATTATTTGAGGTATTAACTTTGAACTTTACTTAAAATGTCACTTCAAATGCACTTGAGAATGTAGCGATATCTTTCGAAGCGAAATGTGATCGTTCAATTTAAAACATTTCAAAATAAACATCTTTTTTGCAGAGATTCCAATCCCTATTGTATGAATTTTAAAAAGTACAGAAAAGAGCTGTATTTCCCTCGAGTTTAAAAAGGTGGAAATATCTTCTAAAAAAGGAGATTGGATAAGGAAATAGATACAAGCAACCGCATTCTTTACATATTTATTTCTCGCATCTTATTTCAAAAGACTTGGAGATCATTCAGAAGGCTAAATGTAGGAGATGTGTACAAAAGGAGAACTCTTTTCAAAGCCTTGTTGTTGTTGTTTATGCATTTTTATACAAGAAGGAATAAAACTTAAACCTGTCTGACTTATGTTCGCTTTGGCTTCTCAAACGTAAAATATATTGCATTTTACAGTTGAATGACCTCTATGGAACAGTAATCACATCATTTTTAAGAGAAGGCGTTTCTTAGATTCACCAGATAACTTTTCGCTATTTCACAACTTCGTAATCTTCAGGTGCATATTTTTGCATTCATAAATATCATACATTTGCATTCCATGACACAATTTTGAAAATAGCTGGAACAGTATAGCCATTTATGAATAAAAGTATATACCAGAGAGGGAAAGTATTTATACGAATAAAAGTATATACCAGATATGGAAAATATTAACTGACTGCAGAATTTGTATGTACTTGTATATATATATATATATATATATATATATATATATATATCTTTATATATAAAATTCTTCTGTGCGTGTGTATGTGACTGAACTCCTCCTAAACGACTGGTCCGATTTTAATGAAATTTTGTGTGTGTGTTCAAGCGGATTCGAGAATGGTTTAGATTCACAATTCAGTCCACTACAAATTGTAGAATTTTAATTATTAATTAAAAACTAACTTTCCCGCCAAAATAACTTCCTTCCCCCATCGCGAAATGAGTAATGTTTTAGGTTTTTTTTTCTAACAGCGATGAGGTTAGGCTTAACATGTTTCCAATCGATTATTTCAAACGATTTTTTTTATTTTCATTGCATTTATTGCTTTTATAATTAAGCATCGTTAATTAATCGACCTTTAAAATTCATTCTGATGTACTTTTGAATTAAAATAAAACAGAATAAAGGAAATTAAAAATTTCTAATCTGTCCAACTTATGCAGGAAAAAAAATGCATTTTCTGTTGATGAAGTTTAACGCATGCGCATTTTGTTGAGCACTTTATTTAAACGGAGACAAAACCATTGGTTTGCTGTTTTGTTTTACTTCGGATACACGCTGTTAAATGGTTAGTTATGTTGCTTTTGTAATTAAACAGTATTTCTGTTAGTTATATATTTTTAAGTACATCTTTTTTTTAAAGTTATTTTAAGTCGTAGTAATAAGTAATTGCCAAATGAATAAGGCTTCGAGTTTTTTTCCCATGCTAACAATGTTCCGCTTAACATGCTTTTGAGATTCTGTTTATATTCTATTAAAATTTTTGCTGCAAATTAAATCCAGAAAAATGTAATTTTCAGCAAAAGATTCTTTGAAATGGAATAAATAAATATATTTTTTCTAAAAAAGTAAACGCAGGTGCGATCACAGTTTAATAGGAAAACCATAAAGTTGCCATCGTTGGCAAATTATCGCCAACTTGGCGAAGAAGGGGGTTAAACTACTAATCACCCTAAACGCAAAATATAGTTTTCTATTTCACAGTATCTATATTATTAATTTTATAAATCATCTTCATGAAAGCAAAATTGTTTAATTCATGCAGAGTATTCATTCAAATCCGGACCCAACGACCAATTTGTAAATCCTTATTAGTAGACACAAATATTGTTTTGAAATTTTCATATTTTGCATGCTTGAATTTACTCAAAATGTGATTTTCCCTTTATTGCCAAATTTCTCGCCAATTTGGCGGAGGCCGTATACGGGAGCTGAGCCTTGAGGGGAGCGGTCTTCAATAAAAAAAATATATAAATACATAAAGTTTCAGAGTTGAAACTAAAAGTAGAATGCATAGAGTATTTGAAATTTTGAAGAGCATCACAAAATTTCATTTTGAGGAAAAGCTAAAAATACATTTAAATGTACAATTACAGACCAAAAACATAATTGAAATAAATTAAATTTGTTAAATATTCATATTTATTAAAATAATTGTTTATTTTATGAAATATATACATCTATAAATTTAAAATATTTTTGTAATAGTTCTCAAAGAATATAAAGGAAATACTATTGGTAAAACCAAACCAACTCCTTTTTTTCATCAAACAAATGTTCAAATAAAAATTAGACTTTCTTAATAGCATTTCATTAGCCACAAATATTAATTTATATTCATATAATATTTTTAAACCATATATGCAGCCATAAACAAATATAATAAAAAATTTGAAGCAAACCAAAATTAGCCTGTTTTTTAAATTATGAGCTCATGTTTTTCTTCTAATTTGACATGTACTGATTTTTTTGAATTTTTTTCATATTCATTGTTTTTATATGATAACAATATGATACATGCTTATAAGATAACATTTATTTTATATAATATACTTTTTTTCTGAGTTATAATAAAACAGCAATCAAATTTTGATATATTTTCTTCGTGGAGACAAGAAGGCCTCTATAACTTTGTTGTTCACTTCAAAGGTGTTTTTTTTATGTAAGTGCCCTTTCACCAGTAAATACAGAACACAATTCTTTACCATATTTAGCACATAATAGACACATTTTTGATGGAAAAAAAAACCTTGCTTGAAGGATTTGAAGAAATTTTTCCTGACATTCATGACAAAGAATATTCTTCAAAAAAGAATACTAAAGTGATTGCACAAAACAATATAACTATTATATACAATTTTTTGATGATGAATTCACTATTTCAGATTTATTGCAGTTGTAAGAAGCTTCCAAAATGTCATTAGAATTGCTTGGTTATGAATCAAAGGATTTCTTTGTCCATCAGATCTTAACATTTTCAGACTTTGTCTGCTTTTATTTCGACGTCCTTTAGGTTTTCGGTAATGAAAACTGATAAAAAAATGTTTAAAACAAAATTTAGAAAGAAAAAAAAGGTAATTAAAAGTAATTTTCAATTTTAACCCTGAATAAAACGATTTTTGTATCTAATTTCAAAGGAACTGAAACGAGCCATTCGAATATGAAATGTATGACGAATGAATGAACAAACCTAATCAAACAACAAAAGAAAGAAAAGGTAGAAGTTTTTAACATCTGCCAAAGCAAAAACAACACCTTAAAATCAGAATTACACATAATGCTCACAAGCGGTGTTTTGAGGAAAACGAAACTGTTTTTACTGCAGCTGTCCAAATGGAAACAAGTGGGTGTGGCATCCTAAAAAAAATAAAATAAATTCTGATATTGAACAAACGAATTAATATATCATAATAATTTTTTCCCAAACAATAGCTTACAGTTTAAATATACATCAAATATCAAAATAAAGATATTGCAAATTTCATCGATTTTTTTGTACCAGAAAGGATATGTTTTAAATAATTTATATTTTTTTTAGTGTTTGATGCATTTAAAACTAAACATTGTTAATTAATCAATTTTTTTCGGATTCATTTTGAAGTACTTTTGAATTAAAATAAAACAAATAAAGGGATTAAAAATTCATAACCAATTTTTTTTACCCAAACTGGTGTAGAAAATTCACGCATTTGCTTAAAAATTTAAAACAAACTCCCTCTAACTGTCAAACATTTGACATCAATCATCAGTATAAGAAAGGAGTATTAGGATTATCTTTGCCAAAGCTTCAAGTTGATTTCTTTCGACCCTGCTATTTCATGATAATATGCATTTATAACGAATACATTATTAACCCAATTAATAAGCTTTAAAACAAACATGTTTTAATTTATATCTTTTCAATGCAGAGCTAATTTGTAAAACTTTACCACATAGCTTGAGATTGAAGATTGGCTCACCTATCATTTTGCTTCGAAATTTGAATGCACCAAAATTAGTCATTAGTCATTAAAAAAATCATGAGAAATATTCTTGAGGCTACTATTTTGAATGGCAAATTTCAAGATGAAGTTGTACTTTTACCACGGATCCCGATGATTCCTTCAGACTCACCTATCCCATTCAAACTTTTGCAATTTCCAATTCGCTTGGCATTTGCTATCACTATTAATAAGTCAAAAGGTCAAACGATGGCAATTTGTGGCTTAGATTTAGAAAATCCTTGCTTTTCGCACGGCCAATTATATGTTGCGTGCTCGAAGGTTGGAAAAACCATCGAATTTGTTTATACTCCACAAGGATTAACCAAAAATATCGTGCATGAAATGGCATTACGATAAATTTATTTTTTGTACATTAAAAAAATATACATTGAAGAACAATAGGTAGAATTTCATCTTTTTTTACCCTTTAATTAAAACAAGATTAAGTTTCTATTCAACAAAGTAGAATACAAACAGTAAAGTTTTAGTTTCAGTTCAGTTTAAGTTTCTTTATTCAACTTAGCTCATAGTATACGCATACTCACAAGCAATCGATAGGTTTAATTGTGGGAACTGTACACCTGATGACTTCAGGTATTATAATGACATTTTTATACAATTTTTTATCAAAACGAACACCGGATTGTTATAACTTATTCAAGAAATTTTGAAATTTTCGGACAACGTCCGTGACGTTATGTATATTGCATTACATTAAGCTGAGTTATTTTGCGACAACAGTGAGTATCGGAGATTTTAATTCTTCCTTTCTTTCTTATGCTAAGTGACAAATCCCCCGGGAGGGGCATCTCGTATTTGGGGATGAGATGCTTTCGGTATGCAGGTTGGATCTCGCCAACCCAGCGGGTACACAAACAGCCGGAGGTTATGCTCCCCCCATCGATGACGGGATGTACTTTCTTCGGGGAGGGTTGTACCTTGGCCGGTGACAGCCATTAGGACTCAACCACAGTTACCGTATTTTGCAGACCGGTTCTTCAGTGTCGATGCTTAATCCGTGTGCCTTCGTGGCGGGTCGGAGAGTCTGTTCTATGACTTATGCTAAGTGACATTTAAGTAAATAATTATCAAATTCATTCATGATTCAAGTGTTGTATTAGAATGTATCGTTTCCTTCACAAATTCAAGAGGTTTTCGAATATTCCGCAATGAATTATATTTCTATCTAAACACAAAATGACACAATATGTATATAGACGGAACAGTATAGCCATTTATGGTGAATAAAAGTATACGCCAGATATGGGGAGTATTTACTGATTGCGGAATATGTATATATCTATACTTCTATTATGAATGTGAAAGTTTGGATGGATGGATGTTGTTAGTCAATCACTCTAGAATGGCCGAACGAAATTGAAAGAAATTTACCACAAATATAGACTATTGTCTAGAATAGAACTTGTGCTATTATTTATTTCAATTAATTGAATGGCTTATATTTTATTAATTAAAAACTAACTTCCCTGCCAAAAATCTTCATTTTTCTCTTACCAACTCAGTAAGATTTTAGTTTGCTTTTTCTCTTGCTAATGTGGTTAGACTTATCCTGTTTTGGATCGATTATTTCAAAGGATTATGTTTATTTTATTAGTGTTGGATGCATTTAAAATTAAATACTGTTAGGTAATCGATCTTTCGGATGCTTTCTGAAGTACTTTTGAATTAAAATAAAGGTACATTTCCGTTACCGATCACAAGCGAAACATCTTCAAAGAATATTGGTGGAATTCTACAGTATTTATCGAATTTTTGCTTGTGTCCGATTAACAAAAAAGTACCACAATAAAAAAAATAAAGGAAATTAAAAATTTCTAACCTATATACCCCAAATGTTGAAAAATACTCACATTTGCCTTGCCCAAACTGGTGTTGGAGTGGTACGCGCAGTATGTTCTTGATTAGATTTTGTTTTGGCTAGGCTAATCAGCAAAACAATTTGGAATAATTATTTTGCTGTTTTCTTTTATTTTAGGTACTCACTGCAAATAAATTGTTTTTTAAGTTAGTTGTGTGGGCTAAGTTTTGATATATAGTATTTTGGTGACTTGGAGATTGGTAATTTTTTGATAGCATTTCGGTTTACATTGCCATCTTATATTACGTTGGTGATTTTTCTGTTTTCATTTTTTACCTTATGGTAATTTGATCTTTCCTGTTCATTTCCCTTCTTAATGTACAGATTCCTCTCACTTACTTTCATTATTTTCGATTAAATGTTTTTGCGTGTATTCCATTTTTCTGCATTTATTGATTTTTTTCTATACTATTTCTTTTAATTTGACATCATTTATCAAAGCCTTACAATTGGAAACTCTATTGATGCCATTTGTGCTACATTCAGCCATTTCACGCACGCACGCACAAACACACCCACACACACACACACACACACTTTTTTATGATGAATGGCATTTAAGTAAGTAATTATCAAATTAATTAGTAATTTAAATTGTAAAAGGCTTTTTACCTCAAAAAATTCAAGATATTTTAGATATTCCAAAGTGAATTATCCTTCTATCTAAATCATTTATAAAATTTGAATTAAAATATTTTTGAATTATATGTTTAATATTATAATTATATTTTTAAAAATATATTTTTAATTAACAATTAGATGTTTATTGCGGGCATAGTTTCTACGATTAAATTATACTAGAATGAATTTTTCCCTGACAAATACAGAACCTCTACCAGGTTCAACTTACAGCATCATTTGTGTATAATCCACTGCGATCTATTCTTCTATCCATATAATTTATAAAATTTTAATTAACAATATACGCATTATATTTTTGATATAATAATTATCTTTTTACCAATATATTTTCAATTAAAAGTTAAATGGCTATTCTATGCAAAGTTATTATTCTGAAATCTTATGCCAATGGATATTTCGTTGATAAACACACTCTAAGATTTAACTTACAGAGTCTTTTTGGGCATATATATTTTAATAAACAATTAATCTTGATATGCCCTTGTAATATCTGAAAGGCATTTGGGACATTGCATCAGTGAGAGAATTCTAGCCAAGTAATAAATCGTTTACTGTAATAAGAGTAGTAATAAATAGTAAGGCCTTCCAATTCACAGTAAAGCCTAACCATTATTCAAACAGTTTGACCAAATCAGAATCAGCTTATTATTCATGACAAAGACACATTTCCCTAACATTACCATAATTAAATAGCGCTTTATATTTAAAAAATGCAATAAATAACAGGAATTTCATCCTCAGGGAATGAATATTATCTCAGCAACGAAAACACAGATATGATAGCACTCTCTTCCTGTCAACATCCGATTGTCCTTGAACTATAAATAACTCCAAAGCAATTCAAATTTGTAAAAGCCTATTGGTAATAACTTCCTCTTATTTCTGTTATTTAAAGATTTTAGAAACTACATCAAACCTTGAAATTCTCCTGTATTCTCACTACTGAAATCATTGTCGTTTGCACAGACCTCTAAGTTTATAGCAAAATCTGAAGGAAGTCTTGTGGCTCCAAGTTTGGGGGTATATTACATCTGATTGAATGAAATACTTTTCCCTCGCCTTGCATACTAATTTTTGCATAACTGTATCGTATATTGTACCCTTTTTGTGCTGAAATATTCTTTATTAAATGTAACTTTTTACAAGCATTTTTTCTCAATATATCTTTCTATATACATTCAACTGAGAGGCAATCCTTGTGGCCCCGAGTTCGGAGGCATAATAGAGTGAAAAATAAAAATAATAATAGAAAATAAATAATAATAGAAAAATAAATAAATACATAATAGAAAAAAATAAACATATGTAAATATTACCAGGTAAATGACTTTTTTCTATAACTTAACTAATTGTGAACTATTTTTAAATCACGAGTTAGTTGAATTGATTTGAAAAAATAATATTAGAAAATGTTTACTAATGTTACTACCACTTAAAATGAAAAGCTTTAAAAATTTCATCGCGCCTTTTTTGTTTAACTTACATAAACTCTCTTAATGGATGAATGCCATGAAGTTACTTACATTTAAAGCATATAAAAATCCGAAAGAAAAATATCAACTATTTTAATTTCACGAAAACTTAGATTATTCACTGAAACCTTAACCTATAAATTAAGTCTTTAAAACTATCCGCAACTTCTTCAAAAATAGAAAAACAGTGTTAACAGAAAATTGCTCCAGGAAGTATAAAAAAAAATATATTCCAAACACAGTTTTGCACTTATTTTAAATCTCCCCTAAAAAACTCTAAACAACAACTTCTCATTTAGAAATGTATAAAAAAAAAAGCGCTTGCTATAGAAATAACTGCGTGATGAACTTCAGCTTGAACAATTGTTACATTATTTTTTTAATTCCTTAACAACAGGGACACATTTTAATTTTCGGCGACTCAGTGAAATAAGCTAAAAATTTTGGGGCAAAGCATAAAAACAAAATGAAGATATTTAAAGCGAAAACGAGGTACGGAACATTTCGGGCTCCATTTTTTTTCTTTTTAGTTTAAACGAATTAGATTTAATTTGGAAAGAACAATGTTTCGTAATTACTTAAAAGTGATAAAAATAATTTTAAAAAAATGTGTGATTTCTTTTTTGAAGAAAGAACATAAACAACTCAAGGTTAAATTTCGAAATTAAAGAAGAGATAAAAAAATAAGGGTATATATATATATATATATATATATATATATATATATATATATATATATATATATATAAAGAATCATTATATGAATGCTATTTTACCTTAAGAAGCTTTTAGCAACAAAATTTTAAGATGTTTATTTCGTTCATTTTAGGCAAAGGATTTTTTTTTTCATTTTAATTTCACATTTCGTTCGTCGAAAACTGTTTTTATCAAACGTCCTGGATAGCATGAGTTGTAGAGAGTTGGACTAAAATTATTGGGTAATTATTTTGAGTCTTTAAGCCCGAAGACTCTCAGTGTATAAGGTGGCTAATGTATGCACAAACCTGTTGTGGTAAAAATGTTTCCCAAGTAAAAGAAACTAAGGGGTTACTAATTCAGAGATGATCGATCTTTTATTCAAGCATACATTACGACCTGTGAATGAAATACTGGTCCCAGATGGCGCTATTGAAGCAAGAGACGAGAAAATATTAGCTTAAAATTATCTTGTCTGTGAAAAATACCACAAGAAAAGACTATGTTTATGTCATAAAATATAATATATGTCATAAATTTAGCGTAGCACTTGAGGGCAGTTTGTAAAGGTTTCAAAGTTTGGGTAATTCAAATCAGCAAATACATATTATTGGTTCTATTTTCTAACCGTAAATGCGATTTGTTTTACTTAAGCATTTATCGACCAATGCCCACTGCAGGTAAAGCATGCTCTCTGTGATACTGATAATACTTATTAATAATTGATTGTATATATTTGGTTTTAAAATATCACTATAACAATTTTAAAATGAAATTTATGATTTTACTTTTACTTTTAAAATTGCAGACAATAAACTCGATACTATTTCAGAAATATTTAATATTTAATATAATGAAGATTATTTAGATTATTAAAAATAGGTGTTTATATGGTGAAGAAAAACTCATATCTCTAAAAGGAGAAAAAAATTATATTCCGCTAGAAAACATGAAGTATAAGTAGAAAAATGTTTACCGGTGCGTGCACAAAAATGAATCCCTTGTAGAAAATCACAACATAAGCAAATAGAAAGCAGCAATGAAACTAAAAATAAGCAAGATAGGAATTTTCCTGATCAAAATTCAAAGATAGGTCGATTCATCTAATTCAACTGTCCCCGGATTTATAATTTTTCTGATAGGGCATGGCAGTTTCTGGAAGAATCTACAATTCTCGGTTTTTAATATATATAAAATTCGTGCGTTTTCCAGAAAGTTCATTTAGTCGCCAAAGTCATTAAATTCATCTATAATTTGTCAAATGATTGTCTAGTTAGCCATAAGACCGCGGGCAAATCACCTGACATATCAAAATGTATTATAAATTCCTTTTTTCTTCCACGGAATTTATTTAACTGGAGATGGATAGATTCGCAACAATATTAACTAGTATTCAAAGTATTTCTTATTTTGGTCTTTAAAGTAACGATACATTTATAAAACTCATACTTATTAAGTAATAGGGGAGATTTTCTAGTATATTAGCGAAAATATTCATTTGATTTCTAATTTTAATAAACAAGAATTGAAACTTGCATAGTCAACTAGAACAACAAAAATCAGCGTATTTGCTCTATAAAGTATTAAGAAATCACTTTGATATTTAAAAAATCATTATTCTCAAAAAATGAACAAAAATAATTTATTTTATCAAAAATATAAGATAAACAGTAAGAAATATATATATAAAGCAGCATTGAAGTTATTATATATTAAAATTAAAAGAATTTCACGTTAATTCTTGAAAGTTTTAAAAAAAATGCATTTATAATAAATGTATTATTTTTCCATACACCGTTGAGAACATAGACCTTCTAAATTTTCTCACCTAATTTTTTTTTATCTTTTCAAAAGAGGATTTAGCTTAAAATATAGAAAATAACCAATTTAATTTCGATACAACAGAAAACTTACACTCTCGACCTTTCTAAAAAATAAAGCAAATCAGGACAGTGTCACGTGCAGAGTTCAAAACCTCTAATTTATTTTCCAGTAATTACATCGTCGAGAAAATGATGGACATGGTAAAAGCTCTCCACTCTGCACTAAAGTTTCCCCGTTTTACCTTTACTTCATCATTTTCTCTACACAATAAAAGTAAAATTATCCACGAAGGACTTCGTATACCCTCGAATGATGGACGTTGAGCTTAATGGAATGTCAAGAGCTTAACAAACTATGATGAATGAATATTCCAAGATGTCTTGCTTCAGTTCAGTGTTCCTAGATACCTGAAAAAATATGGAAAACGGTAATAGATTCCTAAGACTACATGAATCAGTGTCGTATATTTAAGGTGCCACAGTATGTGATGATGCTTTTAAATGTATCTGAAATAAGACTTATTTTTTTCCTAAATTTTTTGGATTAATTTAGTGTCTAAATAAGTGTATATATTTTAAGGAATTTGAAACATTATAAATAAATTTATTATATTTTTGCAAGAAATCTTCCTATTTTGTTGGAAAAATTATTTTTAGAAAATGACGATGGTAAAAATCTAGTTTACTAGCTATAGATTGTGCAATAGAAAATTTGTTTAAGAAAATTAGACCAATTTTAACCCTTCAACAGGCTTGAAATAGAAAGTCCTCCCAAAGTCACTTCTATAAAAATTCAGAAGATCATACTTCTAGTACTATTTAAAAATCGACAGAAACGTAATAAACCGTTTTTTGAATATTGACATAAGTTCGTCTGCGATGTAAAAGCCTCAGCGCTTTATTTTTTTAATGATATCTACCGTTTTACGAAGATTAAGATGCTTGGTATTTGACGGTCAATCGGTTAATTTTATTTCTACAAACTCGATTTAATTATAATAATTAAAAAAATTAATTATAATAATAAAAATTTTATGTTATATTTTACAGTTATTCTGATAGTAATTTTAGTTACTATGTTTTAATTACTCACTTATTACAATTATATAAAAAACATTTACAATAGCACGTGCTATAATTAAAAATAATGTATTTATTAAATAAAATAAGACTTATCAAACCTAATATACTTTCAGACAATAATATTTGATCAAGAGAGAGAATTTTCTTCTAAAGAAACGTTTTCCGTGAGTATAAAGTTTTATTTGCTCAATTTAGTTTTATGTCCTTAGGATAAAATATTGATAGTTCTATATATTTAGTTAAAGGGAATCAAATATCAAGCTTTTAAGCAAATTTAATTTTTTTCTGAATATTTTGAGTTTTCAACTTTAAAACTTTCGTACATAAATGGATTCTAATATTAAATATTTCCATAACTTGACAAATAATAATAAGATATTAATTATTTTATGTCGGTGTTTTGCTACCTATTATTGTTAAACAATAACTTGTGTAATAATAATAATAATTAATTATATTATATCAAGTCAGTAATACGTTAAAATTATTTTATATAAATAATTTAATTATAATTACTCATTAATTATATCCTAATAGAGTTACTTATTTTCTATGAAACGCCAGACTTAAAATTGAAATTTTCTAGACCCAACAACTTGTTACATAAATATGAATTTTAAAAACTTTTCATTATTTTAAATCTTTGGTAGGGGGCATATCAAAATGTTTGTATTATTTGTTGTTGTTTTCGTTTTCCACTTTTACAACGGATGGAAGGGTGCAGTAGCTTTTGAGGGTACGGACCCCTGAGCACTCGAGGGAAGAATTTAAATGCTAGCTCACACAAGTCACGAAACCTTTTTCAGGGACAATCTTCCTTCCTTCTTTTCATTCAATCATCCACAGATCGTAATTTAGATCTGGAACAGAGAATGATGACTTCTGACCCAGTACACCCTAAGGTATTACTCTCTACATGATAGACTTTTGACAACGAAAGACTTATTTTGCGCCAGCCACCACATTCTCACACGGAAAGTCTTAGGTTGGCAGGGGCAAGATATGAGAATTGAACACCCTACTAAACAGGTTCGCCCAGTCTGTTAGTATTAATTTTCGTTATTTTTATTTTTTAGGATGCATAATTCCGTTTCCAGTATAAATAGAAGGCTTGAAATTCAAATCACGTAAACTGAACTATAGTTTTGAAATTTTATGACACAGGATGAAAATTGGTTTTTGTCCTATAACGAACAACAATTCCCTGTGCAATGGATTGCTCATTGAGTTAATATGGGATCAAAAGAAACTTTTGAAACATTTATTCCGTATTAATTATTTCATGCATGAAAGATGAGCTTTTGTAATTTATTTCTCATTACTTACGCATTAGAATTTTGAATATTTATCTCAGTTTGAAATAATACATTATTTTAGTATTTTGAGAACTGCATTGACTATTTACTGATATCAATTTATATCATCAAATCTAATACTTACACGTCAATTTATGTCGTTCCATCTTACATACAATCACATATAATTTTTTTCGCTTCATCTAATAGTGAATGCTTAAGACGCAACATATATTACTATCCCATGATAAAGCAATAATAATAATAAATAATAATATAATTTTATAAAATTAAAATAGAATTTTTAACAGTCTATTTCCAAACGCTTAGCAATAAACATAATTTATATAAAACAACAATTAATTTTAAATTCGATGTGTAAGAGGGGCAATTATTTTCTCAAGAATATTTAATCTTTCATTAACGGTTGTTCTCAGAATTTACTTCTTGATATGAGTAGAAGGTTTGTCTTGCCTCAATGTCAGGGCATCAAATGTCTTTGGTTCCAATAAATATATTCTTCTATAATATTTGTTAGCAATAAATTAAGTTAATTTATCATGTCTTTTTTAGACTACTTTTAAAGAAAAAGAAAGCGGGTGGATCACTGTAAAGAGCACAGTTAAACAGAAATTGATGTAGATACAATATAAGCTCCTCAATATTTTAACGTGGATCCTACTTATGCGTCTATATATTACAATTATATCTGTTGACTCTTTAGTACAATGGAAAATAAGTATCATTTCACATTAAGAAGCATATGTGGAATCTCATAAATTCTGGGCATAGTTTTTTTCTGCTTATATGCAAGATATGTGAAAGTTTTAAGGTTGAAATTTCACATCAATAATGAGACAAAACAATGATGCCATAGCCGAACTACAGAATCTTGGAAATAGAAGTGATTACTTTATCTACAAGTTTATGCGTGGATTTATCCATATGCTAAATCTTGCTTCAATACTGATATATTCAACTAATATTTATGCTATTTTATATTTTTATTGCCTTTTCATTAAATATATGCATATATTGCTATTTAATTGTTTTCTTTTATTTTCCACTCACCAATTCAAGACAGCATTGCATTTAAGTAAGAAAAAAAGTCATGACATAAAAAAGAGAGCCCCTTTATTGCCCAATTTTACCCTTTCTTTTAGAAACAGCATTCCAACGGCAGCAATCAGGTCAGAATGAGGAATCTCAAACTTTCTTCAGTCACTTTTGTCTCCAAAATCTTATTATATCTTTTTGACCGACAATAAGCATTTCTAGTACAAAAAAAATAATTCTGCCAATACTCTTTTATTCTAGAATGTTACCTTTGCATTTAAACTTTACACTAGTGTATGTAAAATAGTCAATCAGATAAGAAATATAATCACAGATTTCAAAGCTCCTACCCTATTATCCCATTTTCTACCTTTCCTTGCAAGCATTGCCATCTATTGACAAAAAATTGTACTACTCCATTTTTCTTTTTTTAAAAGTCTTTGTTCGTGAGAGTAGCTTCCTTCCAACACTTCCTTTCATGCATAAATTGTTACTAAACATTTTAAAACCATTTACAAATTTATGTAGCATCCTGCATATATATATAAATATATAAATAGATGTATGTATAGAATTTCAAAATTGAACTGTAAACAAATTTTTCGCTATTTGTCAAATCAATAGCTGAAAAAATTTGATTCAATGCATTTATGTTACATATTAATTTTGCATATTAAAAAATATTATGCAATCGCTATCTCTATCAGATAATTTAAATTTGAATTATTAAATTTAGCGTACATTTGAAATTTCTATTCAAAATTTAATTAATTAAAATTTTCGGTATTTTTCCAACGATAATTTTAAGAAAATACGTTTGCATAAAATTGATCTTTAGACTATTTTGAAAATACTTTTTTTAAAATATCATTTGATTAATGTGTAATAAAAATTTTTTTAAAAAATATTTCATATTTAAAAATATTATTTGCACTGAAGCCGATTTTCCCGTTTTATCTCTAATATTTAATATTTTCAGTTTCTTTGACAATTGCAAGCTAAAAGGTGAAAAATAATTTTACTATCTTCTAAGTTTGGACAATTAAACAGAAGTTAGATTGCACATAATAAATAAATAGTATATTTATAGTGTATTTATGTGTTTTTTATTTGAAAATTTGCTTAATTTTTTTTAATTTATTTATTTAAATTTTGCTCAGATATTTGTGTACCAAAGTATACTTAATTTATCAACATTTGGGATTTTATATGTCCCATAAGACACAATATAAACATTTGGCTTCAAAGTGGCCATTATAGGGAAGAGTTAAAATATAATTTATAATAAATTATAATTGAATGTCGATTAATTCTAAAAAATCTTTATATTGAATGTTTATTTATACTTAAATTTATTCATGAAGTTAAGTTTCTTTAATAATTAATGGCTAACAAATCGATTACTGGTTTTACGCTATTTCATTCTACTTTATTTAAATATTGAATAGGATCTGTAAACTGGGACTCATTATTTATTTCAAAACAATTTTTCATTAGAACACTTACAAAATTCAAACACTCTATGGTTATTCAAACAACTCAAAACGAGCTGAAAAAATAATTAGACTCTGAATGTAGTATGGAAATAGTTTAAATACTTGACAGAATTTATTAAAGCTAATAAAATGTTTATAAATAGTAATTTTTTGTTTATTATAAAGAAAGGAATTAATATGTATACAATTTAGCAATTAATTCTAACCTTAATTTGATTTATTAAAAATGTTTAATTTATCGTTATGTATTTTGTTGTAACTTAAGGCACTTGCCTATGAACCAGCCTCCCCCGCTGTTACAGCCACAGATTGAAGCCGAAAGGAGCGTCTCTTGTTTTTTAAGTAGAGCCAACCAGGACTTTTATCTTTAACCAGCGATTTTTTTCGTTTTGTAAAACTATACGGACAACTACCCTAACAGCCTTCAGTGATGTTAAGCCGAATGAGCGTTTCTTGTTTTACAAGTAGCATCAACTAGGGCCAAGATTACTACTTTAGCTACACACTCATCACATTCGCTTGCACAGTCTCTTTCTATGGGGGAATACAGTCACACATCTCACAGAGAGCACAGAAAAGAACAACCGTGCCCGAACAGGGGTTCGAGCCCAGGACTCCCCGAACACGAGGAAGACACGGCACCTCTATGCCAGAAAGCCAGCCGTTATGTATTTTAAATGTATTGTAACTAGCTACAATCAAATTGATTCTAGATTATGATTTTATAATTATTTAAAAACTTGTAATAATTATGCATTTAGAAATGTTCAAAAGCGTATATGTATCTATATTAAATAACTATTTGCTGGAAGATTTACTAATTAGAAAGATTTGATTAAACTGTTATTTATTAAGCGTTTTATCTAGATTGACTGATTATTAATATTTTCAGATAAAATGAAATTCATTCTGGAACCAATTATTTCAATTTTTTAAGACAGAAATTTGAAAATTTTATGACAAGGCGTTTACTATCATTTACATTTTGAAAAGAATATTAATTTATTCCGTGAGGGTAACTACAATTTTAAATACTATATCTTCTGTATTCAGTGAAAATAATTTCTCTGATGAATAATCGTTTATCGTAATTCATTATTTTAACTTCACGGCTCGAAAAAAAAAAGTGAGATTTTATTTTGAATAACCGGTTTTAAAATAACGAATGAGGTTTTGAATATTGTTAATCCTTATGGTTTATTTAAAAGGATATTTAATCTCTTTTCATGTGACAAAGAACAAATCAATTTCTTTGTTTGAAGATAATAAAATGAATTTTTTTTCGAATTCTAATGAATATCTTTAATATCAGTAAGTTCAAAAGAAAAGATACAACAAAAAGGAAACAAAGAACTGAGTAATTAAATATGAATTAATTTATGAGAACCAGCACACAAAAAAGCCCTACATTCCAATAAAGTTTCCTGGAAAGTTCCTTTCTGCATTTTATAGCCGCATTTGATTGTTTTCGAGTGATCTTTAATTGCAAAATGTAAGCTTATGTATTAAGGTTTGTTAAAAGCAATCAATAAAGAAAGATTAATTAAAAAATAATATATTTTGAAAGGAAGCATTATCAAAATGAATGAGTTCCTTTTTGTTGCCGATGTAAGAGAATTAAATGGTATACACGTAAATATTTTTCCTTTTAAAGATAACGGGAAAACAAATAAAATAGAATAAACTCTCAGTTCTCAAATAAATTTTTTCAGTATTTTGAAGCAGTAATCTTATTTAAAGTAGACTCTTTAAAACTAAATTTAATAGCCGACATTCCATGGAATTTAATGTTTCATTTAAAAAATACCTAGTTGTTATTTTAAATTTCTAAGATTAGCATATTTTACTTCCTTAGAGAGTAGATATTTCATAAATATTTACTCACCGATCGAATCAATTTTATATAAAAATATTGTTTTACATCTGACAAGCTTCATAAGTTGTATTGATACAATTAAACAAACTTTTAAAATTTTCTGCATTTGAAGATGAAATCGAGTTATCAAATTATGCATCACTTTTTCTGTAATATGTTAATGAAAGTAAAAAGGTTTTATAGAAAACGATATTAGAAGCAAACATTTTTATATAAAGTGTGAATGTAATACAATGCTGAACGTTTCGGCAGTTTGATTATTTCATGGAGATAAATGTCTCATTTTGATTAACGTACTTGATTATGAAATGATTATAATTTTTTTTGTCTGAAATAAATAGTAAGAAGAGTTTCATTAATTGAACAGGCTTTCTATTTTTTGCTTTCTATTGCAACTCTTTTAAACTGAGTAATTAAAATATTGTATTTAAATAATAATCTCCATTTGGATCTAAGTGCATTAAAGATATTCATTTCATTATATCATTAAACCATAGTCCTTAAAGTGTTTCATTTAATTTATTGTAAAGGTTTTTCCGTATTAATGAATTTAATATATTTTCCGTATTAATATATATATATCGTA
>JAOUZG010002851.1:9379523-9394170 GCA_026289955.1 Argiope argentata | reverse complement strand
AATAATAATAATAATAATAATAATAATAATAATAATAATAATAATAACACCGACGACGACGATGATGATGATAATAATAATAATAACAACAACAACAACAACAAAATGAGCCCAGGATGAAGACTAGTCCGACCATCTGCTCACGACACTGGTTGGGCATTACCAACCCCCAAATTTTTTATTATATATGCTATGCTCAAAGTTTGAGGGCCATATTCTAGAAATTATTTGGTTCTTTTTGTTTAATATTTTAATGAATGAACACCCTAAAGATCAACTACCACAATAAGAAATCTCATCTCGAACTCAATTTTTCAATCAGTTTCGTCACCTTGATAAGAAATAAAACTGAATTAATGTTAGTTTTAAAATAATGGAAAATTATTAAGATGTTATCTTTTATTATTCATTAGAATCTAATGTTTATTAAAATGTTATGTATTTTAGAGCCATTTACAATATTAAATTTGGTATTTTTTTGTATTTTAAATTTTGTATAATTCATAAAAAAAATTATGGCATGCCAAATTTAATTACATTTTTTTTAAATATGTAATATTACGATTTAGTGCTAATCAATAATTAGCAGAAGGAAGAATCCAATATTAAAATGATAAATTAACGAGAAGATCAGTGAAAACGAAGTTGTCCTTTTTATTTTCATATTGAGACATAAATTGTGCAAATTGAACAAAATATTCTTCAATGTCAAACAAACAATTATTATTCATCTTAGATATAATATAATGATAATATTTTTAAATTCTGTAACGTTTTCGCTGGGTCTACTGGTGAGTTGCTCCGAAAACAAACTCAGGTCTTGGAGAAATAAAAGTCTATTTATTTCCAGCTATAATATATATATATATTTCACACAGATACAACTTCTTGGTCAAATTTTTTTATAAGAAGAACCCCCTCAGTGTTCCGCTAGAGAAAAGTGCTGTGCTTCAGATAAGTTAAGGAGTCTCTTTCGGAGAAGAAATGGTGGACCTCTAGAAACTCCCGCAAAATTCAGCTCGAGGTTCGTGATTCTCTGATCATCGATTTACCTGCTGTATTACTAGAACGTAAGATGATTAACTGGCAGGAAGAGCAACTTAGAAGACAGCTGCTTAACTATTTGGAGATCTCCTCAAAGCTCAGATGAGCTTTCACACTTCAGTCAGGACGCAAAAGTCCAAAAGTTCCGATGAGCTACACGTGGGCTCAGCTACAGGGCGTGGCTGCCTACGTACACTCCACATTCTCCATTGAGAATTTTACGCAGAATTCCAAGCTGAAATCTAGCTCCAATCACTAGCTTTCGCTTCGTCAGTCGGCTTTCTCTCTGTCTGCTCCCTCAGTAGGCTTCCCTTTTTATCTGGGCCTCATAGTCTGGCCTTCGGTGGCAAAGGGCCAATCAGGATAATTCCTTTCATCTGACCTAAGTTATCTTTTCAATTACAAGAGAGGGGGAAACAGCGAATAGCAAAGAGACGTGATGACTCCGTCTGGTCTACTGACTTTTCTCAAGAAGAATGGAATGCCATCTCCCTCTGGTCCCCATTGTGCCAGCTTGAAAGGTGGGCGTCTTTTATCTATTGACAGGGACACATCTGCTTCTTTCCCTCGTTGTTTTTCCAACACATGTCCAGTTCAATGAAGACACAGGCACATTAGCTTGACCGCGGTACTTCAATTTGATCACTAGGTGTCTGCATTCTTCGCATTTTACAAATTCCTCCGCTATCTGTGGTTTTTTTCCTGTGGGGACTTAATTTGCTATATTCTTACTTGTCGCTTATCTGAAGACGTCACAATTCTAATGAAATTCTTTTTATAAGGGACGAAAGTTATGATTTGGAATCATAAAATAAATGAATTATTCAGCGATTAACTGTATTTAATCTAATGAATATAGCTTGGTTTGTGTATTGACGCTGTTGTAAAAAATGTAACTATTTAAAATTAGACTGATTCATCTTATGATGCATTTTGTATGCCGGCCTCCTGACATAGGGTAAGTGAGTCTTCTCTGTGTTCTGGGTGTACCGGGTTCCAGTCCCGGTTAGGGCATGGTTGTTCTTATGTATTTTATTCGTGAGGTGTGTGATTGTGCCCCCTGTTAAAAAAGGGTTGTGCATGTGAAAATGATGGATGTGTATATCAGTCGTGGTCTTGGCCTTAGTTGGCGTTACTCCAAACAAGGGACGTCCATTCGGCTTAAATTCGCTAATGCATCAGCGAGATGGTCCATGTTAGTGGCATTAGTATCAGCAACAAACAACATGCATTTGGTGTTCGTTTAAAGTGTATCACATATAGTTTACTGACAACAATATATTGTAGTTAGTAAGGCAATACGTTACTCACAATAAGTTATTGAAGTCATATAAGGTATTAAGGTTTACTGTCATATTTAAAGTTTAGAACAAAGAATATCATTAATCATGTTTAAAATTTTACTATGGAAACATTTTAATGAAAAGTATTTTGTAAAGAATTATTATCTCAATAATTTTTATGTAAATAAATATGTTGAATGCTTTTTAAGAAAGATTAAGAAAAGAAAAAACAGAGTATTTTTCTGTCAATGATGTAAGAGATTTATCTACAGAAAGGCATTTATCACTTCAAATTTGTATGATTAAAGAGTAAACTTGATACTAAATAATAAAAAAATAATGTATTAATAAAAAGAATATTTTTTTGAAAAAATAAGTAGATTTGTATTGGTTGAAATTTAAATTCGAAATTATTGATAATATTCAGTTATCACTGAATGCAGATGTATCTTTTCGAATTATTTAAACAGGAAAACTATCCCTGTTATATAGATTACAGTTTCAGAAGTCACCATATAAATTTAGAATAATATAATTATATCTATGGGGTGCAATATGTAAATGAACCCTGTGTTTGTTTAGTGATAATGAAGCGAAACTCAGATATTGCTTATGTAGTAATAAAATCTCCTCTAATTTAAATAATTTCTTATTTCCAAAAACAGCAGAAAAGAAGATTAAAAATACATGTTTTTATGGCATGCAATTGAAGTAATATAAACAAGTGATAAAATTATTAAAACCTTCAAAATGTGTTTACATCTTTGCGCCTTTCACTTACTACGCACAATGAGAACAGCTATAATTATTAAAAAAAGAATTAAAAGACACAAAGACGATGGAAAACACTAAAAACTCAATATAAAAACAGGTAACAATCCCTATACCATCAATATTTAAAAAGTGGAGCATATATTTTATTCCTATAAAAGACATTTTTCAGAATTTGTTACTCAATGACCGTATTTAAGAGCACTAAATCAGAAAAATTCTTTTAAAACATGTGAAAAAAAGGCGGTTAATGATGAATTTATAAGATGCATTAAAACGATAATAATGCCATAAGTAAGCAGATAGGAATTCAAATTGTTCTGAAAAGGGAATCTTCCCCAAGATCTGGGCATCCCGGGTTCAAGCATGGTCGTTCTTCTGTGTTCTATCTTTAAGGTGTTCGAATGTGCCTCTCCCGCTCTAAAAGAGGTTTGTGCAAGTGACTGTGATGAGTGTGTAGCTAAGTTGTACTCTTTGCTCTAGTTATGCTACTTCTAAAACAAGAAGCACTCATTCGGCTTAAAATCGCTGAAGGCCGTAAGCGACGGTCCATAAGTGTCTATATAGTTTTACAGAACAATTGTAAATTGTTCTGTAAAACTATATGGAATTTAAAAATTTAAAAAAAAAACATTTAAAAGCATAAGATAATAAATCGTGTCACCAAGCGATGACGCAAATTATTGTTTTATATATAACAGTCATAAAATAATTATTTCTGTCACTGCTTCATAGTTTCCTTCTGTTCGAAGAAATAATGATAAATTTTTTTATCTCCTCTCCACTTTAATCTGTACACTAATTTCCAGAAGATTGAAATTATGATAATAAAATATAGTTAAAGGGAATGCAAATGGAGAAAACCTTCCTACGTAATATCATATGTTTATAAAATGAAAATGAATTTAAAGAGTAGATATGCCTTTTCATTAGACAACTAATAAATAACTGCAATTATTTAAACCCTTTCATTTCTGAAAATATAAATAATGATGAGTGGTAGCAAAAATTTAAGGCAAATGGCAATCTCTCCACTTTCTCATCTAGTTTGAGCTTTGAGAAACATATCTTTCTCAGAAATATTTTTCATCATCTCATGTCAAATAAGAAAATCTTCTTAGAATATATTATTGTGTTCACTATTTAAATTTAGCTATATATACATTTGTCTTTATGTTCATATGCGTATGAGCAATAAATCTTCATTTTTTGTAAGTAATCTCTGAAAAAAAGGGTTAAGATAATGAGCCTATAAGATGGTCCTAAGATCCGCAAGAAAGAGAAAACCCTGCAAATAAAAGAGATGATAATCATAAAATTACTTATCTAATATGGTATGTGAATTTTTATAAGATATTCCACCACTTTTTAAAGAGAAATGTTACTGTTTGAACATATAATAAATCGTCCAACAATAAAATTAAAATTCCCTTTTCAATACATATATATTGAAAGGGGAAAAATAAAGTCAGGATTATATTTGTTGTATTTTTAGAAATAAATAATTTAGAAATGTTTTATTTTGGTTTTGCGTGTTCTGTTTATAGTTTGATAAAACTTATCAAATTTTCATAACTTCTTTTTATCGTAAATAGAAAGAATCATATACATTTTTTTAAATTTATACCATGGATAAATTGAAATTAGTAATAATTTTCCAATTAGGAATCCTATGTCTTAAATATTCAATAAAATAATGAGCTGCATTGTACAATACTTTTCATTGCTTTCTGCTATTTAAATTATTTTTTTAAATAATAGTAACATTAATTTTATTGATTTACAAAGTTTAATAAAACCATTTTCTGAAATTTTGCTCCAAAGTACTTTTACAATGCTTTTGCTTTAAAATTTTGATTTCTTCTTGTCAAATAATGAAAAAAAGCCCTAGAATTCCCACGAATATTCATAAAACAGAAAAAAATATCAGAACAAAGACAAAATGAATTTTAAACATTCTGACATCATTTGAAAATCCATATTTAAAAATAAAATCCAAAAAGAAACAATTGATCTAAAAGACGTCTTTTGTTAAAGGTTCTTTAATATTTCACAGCTGCATTTGATTTTTTTTGATTGGGCATTTAAAGAGAGAGAGAGAAAGAAACTTAGAGATAATTTTAATTAGAAATAGGGAATAAGGAAATATTTTATAAAATTTTTTTGTCAAAGTGAGGGTTTATATAGAAGGTGGAAAAACTCGTTTTCAGCAGATAAGAATTAAATGATACGTAAATGTAGTATTTTTTGTGAACAATAAAAAGTGAATATAAATAAAAAAAAATTTCGTAAAACTCATATATAAGTACTTAAAAGTAACAAATATAAATTATATTCTTTGAGAATAGAATTAATAGTAAAGATTTAATGGATGTTAACATTATTTAAATAAAATCTGAGTCAGATTTGAAAATCTTCACATGTTTTAAAAAATGGCAAATGCATATTCTTAATCACCGAGCATACTAATAATACTAATTCGGATAAAAATTATAATAATTGTATGAAATTAATATTTCTATCAATGTTTAATAACTGTTCTCGCAGTTTCTATTACATATTTTGTCCTGGATATTTTTTCTGTAATAAATTAAGTTACGTAAAATATTGAATTATTACCTTTTTACGCATGACTCAAAATGTATTTACTACTCCAAAAAGGGGATGAGAGGAAATATTAAAAAACGAGATGTTTATATTGAAAAAATAATGCGAACTCCTATTATTCGTTGATAGAGGATGGATATAAAACTAACAGATAATTTTTTTAAATTGTCAGGAAAAGATAAAAATTTATAATAAAACAATTGAGGGTAATTTTTTTATCACATTAGAACACTTAAGCATTAAATTATGATGAAGGAATGGACGCTTCTTTTCTTACAATTCGGTAGCACTTTTTATTAAAAATAGTTTTTATGTTAAAACAAATGTTTTAGTTTGTAAATCCACGAAGCCAATAATAAAATATATTATTTAAATAAAAGATGGTAACGTAATCTATTACAGGAAAAATTATCGAGGACAAAAAATATTATAAAAAATATATCAGTTAAAAAATTTATTAAAATTTAACAATAAAGAGTAATTTTCAAGCTTTTAACATAGAAAATTTAAAAAAAAACGATCTAGGTGTTATTTATAGAGGGTAAAATACTAGCTGCACCAAGAATACAATATTTCAGTAAATTCTTTATTTTCAACATATTAAAGATTGAAGAAGGAAAGCAGTTTAAACTTGAAAACTATTTACATGTTTGTCAGCATAGTTTCTTAATTATAAACATGATTGATTAAAAGTGCTTTCATTAAATGAATCTTTTCGTTATTAACAAATACGTTATGGCTTGGAATTAAACTTGCATCTAAATTCTAATATATTTTGTGGAAAATTTTATCATAGATTATTGGATTAAAATAATGTATTATTATTTTGGGGAATGAAGTTTGTAGCGTGAAGAAAAATCCGTAGGCGAAATATTATTATAAGATGATTATATAAAATGAAATAAATAGGAAATGTGATATTTTTTTAAACAATCAATGCGAGACAAAGTTTTTATTGAACGTTTGCAATACTAAAATAAATAATTCAATGAAACGATAAAAATGAAAAAAAAATTAACTCCACGAGCACGTAATGTTTTGGTCGTTGAAGGAATTACGTCTAGACATGATACTTTGAAATATGCAGAGCAGATTTCATTTTAACCTTTTTTAACTAGAGTTATTAAGTAGAAAACACAGGATGAATAATTTAATATTTTAACGGTTTATAAGAAAGCAATGCAAAATATAATTAACTTGAACTTTGAAAAATCATTTTTTGTAGCTGTAAAAATAGATAACATTTTGTTAGTTAAAATCTTAAAACAGTTTTAAGATAAATTTTCACTTTAAACGTTTTCATTGAAATTCAATGAAACTGTTGCTTTTAATGGTAACAAAAATAAACATCTTTTGAATTATTCAATAATATTTCTTAGAGTCATTAGCAGTCCTATGCCAACGTAAGCTTTCTAAAGAAATATTTTTGAAAGTTGCCTAAATATTCCTTTATTTAAAATGGCTGTTGTAAACAAACGATTCTTTAGAAATTGTTTGAAGCAACCATTAAAAGGGATTATCGTACACAATAGCAGTTCACAACTCTCGGGGAATAAACAAAAAGATTTTTCAGAAGAAATATGAATTCTCATATTTTCTAAGCTGGAATTACAAACGAATAAATAAAGGCGGCTTTATATAATCAAAAGTAACAGGTTAAAAAAATGTTTTTTTTCTTAAAAGTACATTTCTAGACAAACAGTGATTACTTGTAATCTAAATGAATTGTTTTTAAAAACTAATAAACACTATGGAATTAAAAATCTGGAATTTTGATTCTTTTGAAATAATAAAATTAAATGTATGGAAAATTTCTGTATTATATGCAGTGAAAAAATCATACCCAATTCAATGAAAATAACTTTAAAATATTATTAAACAATTACATAAATATTTTCAATCAAGTAAAAATTAATTTGAATTTTAAATTTTATTCTGACAATAAAACTTTTAAGGGAAGATATCTTAACAATAGTAGTATATAAAATACATGCAACTTTAATATAAAGTCTGTAAAAATTATGAATGATACATATATTTAAGAAAATCGTAAATATTGTATTTTCTAAAAAAATTATTTGAATATGCAAGAGAATTATTAGTTTACAAATTATGAAATAAATAATCGTTTAAAGCAAATGCATTCTTCAGTCACTATGTTAATTTTAATTAACATAGTGACTTTTAATTCTGATAATTTTAAAACATTATCAGAATTAATAATTTTAGGAGTTGAAAACTGTAATATTATCCTTAATTGCGAAAAATATCGTTTCTTGCTAGGTACAAAAACACACACAATAAAACAAGAACTGTTATATTTTTATATATTTATATTTCTTTTCCTATAGTTTTTATTAAATGGTAGTTAACCAGAACACAGTTTCACTGATTAATAATTCAAAACAAATAAGTAGATGGAATAAATAGCAATTGTTCCATAAAATTATAGAAAGATGAAAAAAAGAAATTTTCGAATGAAATAACTAAAAGTTTAAAGAAAGAAAATATGAGCAAGTCAAAAGTAAACACTTACTTTACATTTACATTTACATTTAACACACGAAATTTTTTTTTTATTTTATATTAATAGGAATTATCTATTCTAAAATAAAATAAATATTTTCTTACGAATCTATATATTTTGCTCAACCGTATTTCTTTTCAATAAAAGTTTAAACAAAAAACTTCTATTAAATATGTTCTAAAGAAAGAATCATATACTAGTTATTTCTTCTAGTAATAAAGCCAGTGTTGTTCTACTGGCCAAATCATTTGGTTAAAAGCACACAAATTTTTCAAAAATTAACGTTCGAGAGCTGAAATGCACTCCATAAAGAAAAGTGCCTGTAAATGTAAATAAAAATTTTAATTATTTGAAAAATAGTAGATATATTTTTTTCAATATAATGTCTTAATATATTTCTGTTCAAAGAAAAATGTTTACATCGTTTTAAAATTGAAAGAAACAACCATCTTCATTATATTTTAGGTCTTTGTTTTGAATTTCCCTTATATCTTAAAAATATTTATTGCTTGGTTTTTAGAAATAGATTTCAATATTACTATGAAATTCAAATATTTTTTTACTGTTTTGCCGAGTTTTAAAATCATGATTTCCTTTTAATGTTGAAAACTTAAATCTGTGTAGTTATGGAATCAGAACGGAAACGTATGGAAAAAGAAAATGAATACCAATGGAAACATGGAATAAGAAAGTAAAAACATGTGCAATTAAAAAGCGAATAAATATGGAATCAGAAAGTAGAACTTTTAGTACCACTCAAGTATACGTCCTTTGGAAAATGAGGTAAGTTTCGTTTGCAATGGCATTATGTTGATTCTTCAAATATACCTTGAATGAATAAATTTTAGGTTATTAATATAAAGTAAATTTAAAACCAGTTATCATTTGATGCTTAAATAAGTTATAGATAAGCTATTTAGTCCATTTCAAACAAAACCCATTAATCCCAATTTTCAAAAGTTGATAGTATTATTTTTACAATGTATAGCTTTTTACGATTTTAAAATGCAGTTGCCACCATCAAATTTTCTTTTTTACGAGTTGTTTCAAATCTAAAATAACGAATCATAAATCGTGAAATCTTCACTTCAGTTTTTTCTCTTTTCTTTGATGGTGTACAATTTGTTACTCAGAAAGACATGAAACTTGTAAATTTAATGAATGTATAATTAATTTGGAACAATAACCACATTAAATTATGTATTTTAAAATTTTTTTATTAAAATTCTTCAAGTCAGACAAAAAAATTGACATAAAATATAATTTTAATGTATTGAAATTGATTAATAAAAACGAATGTTTTCTTTCAAGATTAAAATATGTAGAATAAAACATTTTTATTTTCACTAAATTAGACCAGGAAATTAATTGAAAATTACCGAGTAAACAGTTATCTCAGGGTTTAGTTAAAAATTTAAAGAGATTTTAAATTTAGATTTTTTATTGAAATAATTTTCTTCCTCTAAAATAAGGAAACAACTTACTGCAGACTTCTGCATAAATATTCAAGCTTGTGCAATACTAATAGATGAATAATAAAAACCTCGGTTTTAGAAAAGCACATGCATCATCAAATTAGCTAATTATGGTGGAGTACTCTAAGTAATAGCTTATAATTGTAGCATATATCTCGATAATTGTCTTTAATTTAATTAATTAAGTCAAACAAATTATTTATTTTAGTTGTTTTTTCTTCAATAAAAGACAAACAAATTTCTAATTACCTGGTAAATAATTTATAATCTTCAATAAAATAAACTAATTCAAAGGCATTAGTTTGTAAGTAATTAATTTTTCATGAAAAAAATATCTTAGGATGTTAAGGCAAAATATCAGTAAATTGTAAATGTATTTAACAATTAATTAATGTGTTATTATTATTTATAAAACTTAATTTTTTTATTCAGAAATCAAAGCTTAATTTTTTTATAATTCCATATTAAGTGCAATATATTTTATTTGATTTCAGCCTATTGATTTTAACTCCAAATCCACTCAATTGGAAACAAAAATTTTTTGACACACACAGTGTGGATATGTGTTTTACTTTGGAAAATATTATTGAAATTCTATATTCATTACATACTGTCACTTACAGGGCCAGTTTGTTTAAAATCTTTCAGCTCTTTAAAGGTTTGCATAAGAACTAAACGATTACAAGTACAACCACGAGAGTAAACAATGTGTTTGGGCATTTAAAATATACATACAGTATTATATTAATCTTTTTCCCTTTTTTGTTAAAATATGCAAGTGCATTAAACCATTGTGGTAGAAAACTCTCTTATTGAGATTTTTTACTATAATTTCTTTTTTAATTTCCTAAAAATTTCAAAAAAGATGAATGTATATTTTAAATGGTATTATTTTAAAATGGTACAACCACAACAGGACTATGTTTCTTGTACTATGTTTTAATTTTCTTTAAATGCAAAAAAAGCTATATCTTAGGAAAAAATATTTCAAATATTAATTGCAAGCCATTCATTATTTTATAATAAAATTAGTTTTTTTCCAAGGGATATTGAATTAACTTTCTTCCAACATGTTATCTTGATTAAATTTTTAACTTTTTCTCGTCTGAAAGATTAAATTTATAAGGAAATTAGCATTTCAGTGCCTAAAATATCTGGATTCAGCAGAATTTAGTTAATTGAATTAAGAATAGGATCAAGATAAAAACAAGAATTCCGCATAATTGAGTAAATACAGGACAATTATTAATTTGCCAATATCAAGACAACACAAACAGCTGGAGAACAAATGCTTTAATTTTCTAGAATCAGAGGAAATTGGCAGGTATTGTATACTGTGGTCAAATTATTATGACTACTTCTTCCATTTAATGCTAGACCCCGTTTACCGAATTTATTGTATGAATTCTTCTTGACATGAGTTTTTTGATATGTTGACAAATGGTATAAGGAATTTGAAGACATATACAATATGCATTATTTACTTTTTCCTTCGAAAGTGATGATACTAGATTCAGCTCCTAATGCTTCATTTGGTCTTGTAGCAATTGTTCTAATTCTCTCGAAGGTTGTTGCAAAAGGTTGACGTCATCTCCATTAATCACAAAGTGACCTTGAGGAAATTATGACTCATTATTCCCACCTTTCATAATCTGTGGAGGAAAACATCGAAGGTAGCTCCCAGCAACAAGGCGTGCGATGTTGTTGTGTGTGGAATAAAGATATATTTTTGATATAAAATGAAGTTTCAAATTTTGCATGGATTCAGATAATGACAAATAATATTATGGATTAATGAATCTTCTTCAGCCCCATTCCACAAATTTCCACTTTTATTGGGATCCCGTGATTGTGTAGTCGAACTTTGACATATGCAGTTAAGTCTTTGTCATTGAATGATTTGTGAATAATACTTGCTATAAGACAATGAGCATCATCTTTCTCGAAGTGTCCATCTTTTTCATTGTATACCCTTATTATAGCTGGATATATTCGATTTGTAATAAAATTTATGCATCCGTCAACATTAAGGCAATATTACACATTAAGAAAACATTCTAGAAACTATTATATTGCCTACACCAGATAGTAATGCTGTGCTAGGGCAATTGGTTCCATGCTTTAGAGATGTTTTTTTTTCTTCAAAATAGTACGCAGCTAACTGTACAGTGTAATTGAAAATCAAATTCATTGGACCATATGACCCTTTTCATTCATCGACTGCCATTTTTTGTGCTCCTTTGCTAAGTAGAGATGTATGCTCCTGTTTAAGGTAATGAATAAGGGTTACAAGTGAAGTTAATGAATAAGGGTTACAATGAATAAGGGTCCAAGGCCTCAATCCCATATATGGCCCAAGGTGAATCGCTTATTTGGTGCAAAACAGCAGTTAGCCCAGAAATCTTTCCACTTTGAACCTTTCTTAAAAGCCCCTCTAATTTGAAATATTGTAGTTTTCATATTGGAATGGACAATTCTGGCAACTCTGATTTCTGTTAAAACATTCAATAGCGTCATCGTATTTGGAATACATAAATTTGATAAAAGCAGAATGATTATATTGATATTTGCCAAATAATTAAAAGAAATATTCTTTCACTTTTATTTTATTGAAGCAAAGTTTTTAATTCTTACATTTTTTAATGATAAGAGGAAGAAATAAAAATTGTGAAATTAGGGATTTGTCCTCCACTAAAATATTTATTTTTAATACTTTATATAGGATTTACTTTGCATATTTTAGGACATACTTGAATAATTACATGGAAACTCTTATGGATAATATTTATTTTCTAAAAAAAGATGAACATATATTTTCTAATAGCCTGAATTCTTATAATTAGTTAATTTTTAATACTAGAACTAAAAAAATTATTAGGCTTAGTTTCAAAATATAACTCAAAGTTAATCATAAATTTGGCTAATAAGCTTTAATTTTTACTGATATGTTAATTTAAAAATTGTAAAAAAATGCTACATAGATAAAAACTAAATAATTCTAAGCAATTATTAGATTTTAGAAAATGGAATTATATTGCAGCAATTTATTGATATAATTTTGAATTGCAATAATTCAGTAATTTCTCTAATGCTAATATTCCAAATGCAAATTTTGTTTGAAGATCGTATGTAGAAATGAATTGTAAAAATTTAGAAAAAAATGCATATTGAAATATAAACTGAGCTTTTCATTACTGAAATGATGCTTTAGATTGTAATTTTTGAAGTATTTAAAACAGTACAATATTAACTAAATGCAAATTATAAAACACACACAAATATTTTTCACTCATTACAAATAATTCTAGACAGTTTCAACATATTTTTCAGAAATACACGTGGTATCTCTAGGCAGTCCTGCTTAGTTCATAATAAATTTTTCCAAATCCCAAGTAGCTAACAGTTTCTTAAGACCATAATTATCAAAATTGCACATGTCCTTTGTTGAAATGTAGAAAAATTAAAATAATTTTTAACATGAGGCAATTGTTAGCTGCAATATCTTTAAACGATGCAATGAATGCCGAAAAAAATAAAGAAAATTAAAACAAAGTATTATCCCTATAGAGTGTTTGGACTCTGTAGACTTTTATTAAATATATATATCATAAAATATTACTTGTTCTAATTTTTATACTCTTTTTATACTAGAATTTAAAATTAAACACTGCAATTCATATGAAAATAAAATTCTCTATCTTATTTTAAATTATAACTTAATAATTTCATTATTTTTGACTCGTTATTCTTTTCGCCAATTCCCAACTGATGTACATAACAACGACTCTCAAAATCCTTTTCCTTTTTACCCTACACATAAAATATAAAAATAAATAATAACATTTTAAATGAATAAGAAATATTTTTGATGGAACATTGTAATATTATGCTTTTAAGTTAGCAAATTTTTTTCATAAGATTTGTTGCCTTAACATAAGAAAACAAATTAATCAGAGAGTGAGTTAGATTATCAGCTAAAATGTATAAACAATTCACTGAGGGATTCAAATATTTTGCTGACATAACATAGATGCATAGCATATTTTTTTCAAGTTACTTTAAAAGATTTTCACCTATTTTATTTATTATATTGCACATTCACAACTTTTAGATGTCTAAAATATCCATGTCTTTTGGGAACGCAATGTTCAAAGAATATTACTGCAAATATGAAACCAGAGAAGTTAAAATAATTGCAATGCGAAGAATTAAAGTATTTCAAAAAGAGTTGTTTAAAATTTAAGTAATCTTATTTGATCCATTAATATTGTTCATAATCCTCCACAAATAAGAGATCCTCTATAGATAATAAAAATAAAAAAAATGACAAAATGTGAGAAAAAATAATATATGACCGCTAGGCTTCTTTCAATGAAAAAAATGTTTCTATATACATAAATATTTGTTTGTCATTCTTCAAGCTACATGTTATTATCAACACTAAATTAAGCGACTAATAATTAATAAACATAAGTATAAATGTATTATTTTTTCCGTTGCAACAGTGGTGATTCCATCACATAATAAAAACTTTATAACGATTTCTACAATTCATTGAATTTGAATTGAAATTTTCTTCAAGAAAAGAAAAAAAAACTCGAAGAGATGGCAAACGTCATTTACACTGGATTCTTTTTACATCGATGTGAAATCACAGACTGTTTTTATATTGAGGAAAAAAAATAAATGATTAGATATATAGTTTATAAACAATAAATAAATACAGTTATTATAATACCAAAATGTAGTGTCTACAATATTTACTTCCTTTATTACATTACATAGCAAGATTGGGAAAGTAAAGACACTACGCGTTATCCTATAAATAAGTGGTAAAAGACGAATATATATATATTAAATTATAAAAGTAATAATATATAAAATTTAAAAAATATTATGTATAATTATTATTAGTAAGTATATTTAAAACAATTATGTAT
>JAOUZG010002851.1:9355387-9373804 GCA_026289955.1 Argiope argentata | reverse complement strand
ACATACACATAACAAACAAATATGAACACAATCACACATACACATAAACAAACAAATATGAACATAGTCACACATACACATAAACAAACAAATATGAACATAGTCACATATACACATAAACAAACAAATATGCAAATATTCACACACACACACACAAACATAAATAAACACACATACACATAAACAAACAAATATGAACATAGTCACACACACACACAAACATAAATACACTCACACACATACATAAACAAACATGAACACACTCACACATATAAATAAATTAACATAAGCACATTCTTTCACTCACACACAAACAAGTAATCATGCACACACAAACAAACAAATACTCATATACACACACACAAACAAATACTCATACACACACACAAATACCCTCATTTCTCATTAGCAGGAATAAGAGATTTAGACAATCATTTATTGCTGTTCTAGAGAGAATATTTTAATAGGATTTTAAGCTCTTTACTTATTTTATAGCAAAAAATTCAGTTTGTTTAATCTGTGTCACACTGAATAAAAAGTTTTATTAAATTGTTCAAATCGGATTTATGCACTTAAAATTCTCTAAAAAATTAATACAGCCATTGCCTTTGTTTGTCCGTTTTTGTTTCGTTTTATTTTAATTAAAAAGAAAAAAAAATAAGAAAAATTATTCTTTGTTTTCTTTATTGCTTCAAAATTGAAAAAAAAAAAGATCTTACTCTTTAATTTTATGTTTAAAAAATGCAGTGGACAGAATTATTCCTTTCTTTCGATGTAGTAAAAAAAAAACTTTTTCTGTTTTCGGAATACCGAAAATGTTTTCAAATTCTAATGAAAAGCATTAAAACTAAGAAAACTTGCATTCAAAAGAAATGATAATAAAGAAAGAGTGGAAGAATTAAATCAGAGTGATTCCAAATAAGTAAGTAAGAAACAATTATATTCAAATGAAGTTTTCTGGAAAACAGTTTTTCTGTAATTCACAGCTGCATTTGATTATTTTCGAGTGATCTTGTACGCCAAGGTATAAGCTTAAGCATTAATTTCTGTTAGAGGCTGTGAATAAAGAAGGATTAGTTAGAAAATAAAAACATTTCAAAATAATCATTTTTGGCTGGAAAAAAGAAAAAATCCTTTTCATTGTCGGTAGAAAAGCAAAAAATAAAGAAGTTTAATACTTTCTTTTTTAAAGAGACGAGTGAGGAAATAAATAAAATAAAATTAAATTTGGATTTTTTTTCGGCAATTCTTAGGAAAAGAATATATTTATCATGCACTGTATGAAAATAATTTCAGCCTTCATCATTTTTATTAAAAATCTCGTGATATTATTTAAATTGTTTCATAAAAATTAAGAAATTAACTGTAAATAGTCACTTTTATAGAATCAGCAAAATTGTATTTAACATTATGCAACAAATTGTAAACTGCATAAAATTAGTTATTATGCTTATATTTTTTGCTTTTGAAATATTTAAAAAATAGAATAACTTTCAAACTCTGAATCATTCAAAGACAGACACAGTTTTTCACGCCAAAATTGAAGTTTATAAAATTAATATAATTAAAAAAACTAATTTTGATTACAAATTGTTGGATTAAAAGCAATTTCAAAGAGGCTAAAAGTTACGTTTTAAACAAATTTTATTTTCTACGATACTGACAAAGAATAACAATAATTATTGTTATTAAAGTAAAGTATAAATGATTAAACGTTATTTTTTTTCTTTAATTGAAATAGGTAAAATTAAATTCCAATCCATATACGGGTTTGATCCTTTTTTTATTATTTCTTTATTATTTTAAATACAGCTAACTTAAACGTAACAAAATTAATTGTAAATATTATTTAGATTTTCATTTTACTTCAAATATATCTTTGACAAGCACTTTAATATATCATCGCTTCAAATCTTTGTAACTTAAAATTTTTGGTATATAAACTTTAGTCAAAATATCAATTTAGAATTTCGTATATTTGGATTTTTAAATTCAAAATGGATATGAAGAATCCCTTGAAAGAAGATCAAGTAACTCGTGGATTCACTTTTTTAAGTCGAATTGCCCAGAACCCATTTCATTCGAAGAGAAAGTATCAACCTTCTAGATTCAACTTATTTAAAAAGAACTATGAATTTTGAAGAAATTCACTAAATTAATAGATTCACTTTCTTTGAAACGGAATAATAAAAATTGTTTTTTTTTTAAATCAAAGGTAATTATAGTTTCGTCCTTTCGAGATTTATTACTCAATATCTCTGCACAAGCATTATTAAGTAATCCCCAAGAAAGTGGAGAACATTTTAGAGCTTTCTCAGTGTTCTGTTTTGGAAGGAATTAAATGTAACTTCATGAAGTGTAACTTGATGAAAGAATTCCTTGTCTTATCTTCGTGTTTTATAACAAAATAATATGAAAGCACTGATTATTTTTTAAACTTTGAAATGCTAACAAAAATATGATTATATTCAGACATAATATTATTTCATGGCAATACATGCATGATTAATTGTTGAAAATAGTAACTACCATATTGACAATAGAAGAAATCTTTACATAACAAAAACAAATGTAATGGGAGTAACCATCAAAGTTTTCTTCCGTCTACGTCATACACCATCCGTTTAAATGAGACTAACCAGTATCAAACATGGAATCTGGTATCTAAAAAGAGTGTTAAGCGTTATTGAATTTTTCAAGTCATATCTACCAACAATTATTTTCTAAACATCATGATTTATTTAACAGATGAAGTCGTCTCCTCAACGGTATCTGTTCAATCCTTCTTCACTGGATTCATTTCTCATATGACTATTCTGAATGGTTTGGATGCGATTTTTCCTTTTAATGGCGCTTCTTTTATAGAGAGTGTAAAATATACCTAACTGGAAAACATACAGTCACAGCAGAGCATTATACATTTTTATGCTAATGCTCTACCTATACAGCAGAAAAGAAATGAGTTATCTTCTTCACCTTGGTGATGTAAGGATGGTGTAAACCCACATGGTGTTCAGCATAATGGTGTAAAACCCAATTTTCTCAAGTATTCAAAGCGGATACGTTTACAGAAGACCGTGTGTTAAGTAGAAGTTGAGAGTTTAAGAAGTCCTCACGATCACCAGACCGATAATTATTTCCTTATTTATTGGAGAGAAATGAATGTTGCCGTTTGGTGAATCGATGCTCATGTAGCGATCGTTCTAATTCTCTAGTACAGAGAGAGCCAAAGGATGACTGGTGTTTTATCTCCATTAATTCAAAATGACCTTGGGGCGTAAAATGAATTTTGCACTCTCCAGATTTGTGAAGAGTTCGGAAAGATACCTGCAGAGTAGTTCCCAACGGCAAAACTTGCGATGTTGTTGAGTTGTCGATTAGAGATGTATTTTTTATAATAAAATGAGAGAAATGGAATCCATACCATCAACATGTAGTCAAATCTTATTAACTTATATTAGGAATAAATAAATTCTCTTCACCCACATGCTGCAACAGATGTATTGATGCTCCTTTTTTGCCGGATACATTGTAATGATGATCATTTTGTTTCTTCTTAAGTTAAAATAAGTTCACAGTATCTTATTATTGTGATCGGTTTCTCTGCTGTTATGCACAAAACTCTCAGGATAACACGTAAGCTTCTTTAATTTTTTTGTACTTTTGTAAGCATTTTAAAAACATGTTGAAAAAATTCCTTTTTACTCTGAACATAAAACCAAATTTTCTGCTTGAGAATTATTTCTTTTATTATGAATTTCGACAGTTTATGCAAATTAATTACCCGCACGTACACACAAGAATGCTGGTATTTTATTTAATAACTACTATGCTTTAAACTATTGTGTGCTTAATTTTTTTCTGAATTAAATTCTGAAAGATTTTAAAAGACTAAATAAGATATAACTTTTAAGTATTGAAGTTTGTTTGAAATTTCAGTAAACTTATTGTACCTATGAAAACACAAAAAATCCATTTGCTTACATTTTTATTCGGCCATTCTTATACCAGACTAAAATTGTGAAGTTTATAATAATTATTAAAGAGATAAAAAAAATTCTAAATAATGCCATATCTTCTTTTCAAGATTTAAATTTTTTATTTTTTTTAAAAATTATAATTTTAAATTTCACATTTTTTGAATGCAGATTTTTAAGATAATGCAGCGAAGTAGCATTTTCAGTTTTCTAATTATTTTTTTTTTTGAAATAAAAAATTATGATTTTTTCGAAGAGCGTTATAATAATCTGATTTCAAATAGTTCAAATAAGAAAAAAAAATTCAAAAAGTTAGAAGTTTGAAAAATATTGCAAAAAATTATGAGATAGTATAGAATAAGGATCAAATGCAATGTTTCCGAATTTAAAAGTCATAAATACGTGAATATATTTATACTATTGCCTTCATTTCTTGTCTTTACTGTTATCCTTATTTCTATTAGATGCCCACTAATTCATAAAAGGCCAATAAATGCCATTATATAATAATAAATAACAATGAATAAATTTGTGTATTACTTTTCGTCATTTTAATAGCTCCACGAGAAAAGGATTAAGTACAATATGTATTCAATAGAACTACAAGTTAAATTACTGCAAGATGTCCATATAAATTGATTTGACTATTTCATGTATTTTTTCTTTACAATTCGATAGGCCCTTTAATAAAGTATGCCGAGTTTTGATAAAAGGTAAAACTAATATCAATAAATAAGTAATATTCAATTATCCAAGAAGAGCTAATACCATTGCTTTTAGGTACCTTTATTACCCTTTGCACTCCGAAAAATAATTAGATGCAAAATTATTCACCTACAATACTTATTTATTGCTATGAAAAAGAGATATACATAATTCTTCGAATAAATCGATTTTCTTTGAAAAAAATATTTACATCTCTTAACCATTATGTAGGCATTTTTAATAATTAAATTTGAAAAATAAATAAATAAAACGTCAAAAAAAATGTACAATCTTAAATGCGGAGTCAGAGGCACCATCGGAGTGCAAAGGGTTTATCTTCTTTGAACTGACATAATTGATCTGCAGAATTAAAATATCTGCAAAAATAAAAATTGATAGATAACTGATAGAAAACTGATCAGCACAAATCAAAGACTTTTGCTGATGTTCTAGAGATTCATTTTTTAAAAATATTCAGAAAGAATATCAAGTTTTACGAGTATTGATTTAGACTCAATGAACTCCTAGAAATATCTTTGTAGAATTCTTCTTCTCTGTGCTGAATATTAATTTAAATCAAGAAAAACAATTCTGTCGATGAATGACAAATTGGAATCTCAGAGAAACGCTTCCCTCAGGAACAAAGAAAATCGTCTGCAGCAATTCTTTTGTTTATAAACACAGTTTATGAAAGTATTGGAATCCACGCTTACTAGTGGTTAAAAATTGTTTCTGCCTTACTCTTCAAATTTCAAAACTACAGTGACTCGTTACTAAATTTCTACAATCAAAAACATTCATTCAATCGATTTCTCGAATCTTTTCAAAACATCTCTTGTTTATCTCAACTGTCTTCATTGAAAGAAATGTATTGGAAACATTCGAAAATACTTGTTTGAAAACTTTTAAGTATCTGAATCGATATCGGATGAAAGGAAATATTAGAAGACTTAAAATTCATATCTTCATAAAATTTAAAGAAACTATTTTAGTTAAATTACTGATAAATACTTTAGTAGAAAATCCGAGTTTTGGTAATTTGATTTTTCCGATAAGTTATCAAATGAGTGTCTTAGAAAAAAGAATTTTGAATAAATTCTGAGAGACTACACTTTGTATTTCATTGCTATGAATCTGTAAAGTAATAAGATACAGAGTATCGTTATAAATCATTATAGAAGTAAAGTTTTATGCAGTTACTAACTGAATATTAAATAAAAGCTATATTTCAATTTAATTTTTCTTTACACGCTAGAAAAATGTATGTCTCTTTAAACAGATTCGAAGTACGAAAAGAATATATACATTCAATGAAAGATAAATTCTGTAACAATGCTTTTGACTTTAATACATATATTTCATTTTAAACATTGTTAGTTAGGAATCCTTTTTAATGTACATTTCTATATAATCTTTTTATTTTATTCTCGATCTCTAAATATTTAGTAAGAAGTCGTTACAAGTATAATTATTTTCTAAACAAAAATTATTTCTAAATCTTCATGGATTCATGACTTTTACAGTATTTTTAATGGATTCATGACTTTTGTAGCGACAGAATTAAGATAACAGATATATAATAAATATATTTATTAGCCTTAATACAAGCAAAGAAAATATGTATTGGGATAGAATTTCTTAATTTATTTTTATGTAAAATATGATGTCTTTTCCTGCAAACAGCAACAGGCAATGAAAATATTTCATTTCCCACTCCCCCCCCCGAAAAAGCATTTGAAATAAATTTTTCTAAAGCCTTATTTCTTTTAAAACTACGAAATTTAAATTTAAAAGATTAGAAGAATACCCTTTCGTATAAATTGAATTGCGTGTTTATCAGCTATCGCTAGGAAATACAGTATATCAACATAAAAACATAAAAAATGGCAGTGAAAATGACATTTAATTCTTCAAAACATCATTGATTAAAAAACACAGATAGCTGATCATTTACAGTTGATTCTGTTCAATAAACAACACATTAGCATAAATAATTAATTTATGTCCAATAAAAGAGTCGAATCGCATTCACCAAAATAATACTTGACAAATATTATTGCAAACTATGCCAAGATTTATCATCATGTCACATTGACTTTAACAAATATCACAGAATATACCTCTTTCATATCATTAATTTTTGTCACCTCTTTCATATCATTTTTTGTTGAAAACTTGAAAAAAGTGAAACTCATTTTAGGAATATTTTCCGCCTGAATGCTTTGGATTCAGTTTTGGAAAACAGTAGCTGATTCAATAGTAGCGTTCTCAAATATGATGAAGGAGACTAAGCTAGAACTACATGCCTGTGACTTCAATCCAGATCAAAAATAAAGGAAAAGAATATGTTAACCTAAATATCTAAAATAAAAGTTTTCAAATAACATACAAGTTGATACATTATTTACAAATATTTAATCCTTCTATGAATACTGTAACGAATTTTGCTTTCGCATGTGATTTGCTGTCATATCCAATCGTGTTTTATTTTCTCTCATTTTTTCAATACTGATTTTAGAGACCTAGCAAAATATGCAGAAGTATAAATATTTAATATTTAATTTAGATTAATTTTTGAAAATAAATATAAGTAGAGTGTCGTAGTTCGAATAGAAATGTTAGTAGAGCGTTGTTAAAGTTTGAGAAAGGAATTTTTCTGATATTTAGCAATATTACACTATTTTTTTTTCCAAATATATGATGTTTTATTAAATTTTGAGTTAAACTTAACAGCACTTAAAATAAAATGTTTCATAATTAGTTTTTAAATATTATTTCTTATTATAATAAGTGTGGTTTCTTATAATTGTATTACTTCATATTCGAAAATAAGATATTCGAAACATTGAAGATTCGAAAATATAACAAGCATTTTGTTGTGCAACAATTTTTGTTTTGTTTTGAGATTACGAATGACTCATTTTGAAATACCAAGCTTCATGGTATAATTAAAAGAATATTTAATTCATTATCATGTTTAAAGAACAAATTGATTATTTTTGTTTCAATAAAATAATAATAATAAATAATTTCTCAAAATTTTAATGAATATGTTTAAGATGAGAGAGAGCTTAAAACAAAAAGAAATGATTACAAAGGGAACAAAATACTAAGTAATTAAATAAGCACCAATTTATATAAAACTATAAAAACAATCAAATTCAGATAACGTTTTCTTGGAAAGTCTTTTTCTGCATTTGATTATTTTCGAGTGATCATTCTAAGCAAGATATAAATTAGGCACTAACTTTTGTTAAAAGCAATGAATAAAGAAGAATTAATTAAAAAAGTTTTTAAAAGAATAATTATCAAATTGAATGAGATCCTTTTTATTGGCAATATAAAATAATTAAATGGTGCAAAAATTTAATATTTTTTCCTCGTTAAGGTAAAAAGGAAAGAAATGAAATGAATAAACTTTCAACTTATTTTTTCTATGTTTTTTGGAGAAAAAAAATTATATTTAAAGTATATTCTTTAGAAATAACTTTAGAAGGAATTTCTGGAATTTTCATGTTTAAATAAAAGCAATATGTGGTGGTATTTAAAAAAATTTTGAAATATTATTTTTATAGAATAAAATAATAAATATTTCACAGAAATTTACAGTGCAAAAAATTGTACAAAACTAGCTTTCACGTTTAGCATGCGATTTAATTTAAATGTCTATGAATCAAACAAATTTAAAATTTTATTCAATAGAAGATAAACTCGGAATTTTAAAAGTTGCAAACTAAAACTGAGAAGGGTTTTTTTTTGGGGGGGGTATAAAAATCAAAAAATAATTATGTAAAGTCTGAATGCAATATGATACAACATTTTGAACATTTTCATTTTTTTCATAGAAAATTGTCACTTTTTTGTATTAATGAATTTGGTTATAAAGTTAATTTATTTCTTTGTTTGAAATAAATAGCAAGGATATTTTCATTCTTTCAGCTAGCTTGCTGTCATGTTTGTTCTTTGCTGCGCTTTCACATTCAGAGATCATAATTTATAAATAAATACATGCTTCCATTTTAGTCTAAGTGCGTCTTTAATAAGCATTTCATAGTATAATTGACTTGTAAATATTAAAAATTTTCTTTTAAATAATTATACATGTACTGTATGTATGATTCAATAAATAATAATATGTTTAATAAAAAGGAAATACAAGAACTGCATTCAATTTCTTTTCATAAAAATTATCATGAAAATATTTATTTAGAAGAGGTTAAATATCCATTGATTTTTTCTTTCTTTTGATTGGACGGTTCTAAATTTTTTCTATAGGTTAGCTGTCTAGGAAATATTCTTTCTGAATATTAAGGGATTTAATTCTTTTCATTAATTCAAAGATTCAAACTTTGTAAAGAATAGTTAAAACTGTTTATTTTCTTTAAAAATGGAAAGTATATTGTAACTGACTCAAAATGGGAACACAATTATATTAATTGTTCATTTTAAATAAACTTAATCAAATTTTTATTCAGAAAGAAATTTAATTATCACCCGAATAGTAGTTCAAAATCAAAAATGTCAGTAATTAAAATTTCCTAGCTACAATTTTTTTGTGTTTGTTTAAAAGTGTAACGCACAATAAATAATTATCCTTAATTATTGAAATATTCTAATTAACTTTGATTATGTTAATAATTAATGTCTAATGAGTGATATTAAATGAATTGCTAACACTCTAGGATTATCATTCCTTTTCTTGCAAATTTTTAAAGTTAATGAAGATAAACAAATTTACACATTTGAATCAAAGTTGAGTAATTTTCATTTGTTGTTTTACACAATTGTAATTTCATAAATTAAGGCGACTTAATTTGTTTTAATTCAATAAATTGTAAACATATAATAAGTATTATCATTCTCTGGCTTTGAAATGTTCTCTTTTTTAATTTTAGTGTATTTTATTGTTTAAATAAGATTTTGAATAAATGTTTCGAGCGCAAACCTTTTTTAAAAGTTTGAATGAACAAAATAAAAATAAATTTTAATGCTAATTATTTAAAAGTAAGATTAAATAAAAATTGAAACAGAAAAGAAATTTTTAATATATTTTTACAATTATACCATGACAATTCTATTTAAAAAGAATAAGAATGATATATTTAGTAAAACATTTTTCTGAATTTAAATTCTTGAATTTAAAATTTATAAGTATGTGAGAGGAAGCAATTTTTTACAATACTCTTTGACGAATTCTGTATTTTGTAATTAGTTTCTTGGAATGAATTCAAAGGAGAATTCCATCTCAAGAAAATATCCTCTAAAAATCAAATATATTCTTGGGGATTTAAAAACAAGCTTGTAATTGAATGCAGCTATTTTGAAAGTTATGTAATTATGATGATAGTATTCTTATAAAACAAATGCACTCAATAATTTCTTGTATCTGCATATGCTTAGAGTAAACTTTTATCCTCTCAGTAGTGTTTATTTCTTTCAAATTTCTTTTAATGGCAGTGATTATAAAATACAAACGGCATTTTTTGCATTATATATTCCATATTTTACACATTACTATGAAAATGTATTGCCTTTTCCGAATAAGAAAACAAACAAAATATTATACAGAAAGAGTTTATAAAGTTTTGTAAACTTAAATAATAATACTTCCAAAGCTATAATCAATGAAATTAAAGTCGAAAGCTATATTATTTTGAAATGAGACTCTCTAAGAAAATTATGAAACGTCTGAGGGGATATTCTTCTATAGAATGTCGATAAATAGAATTTTCTGTGAATTTTTTGAGAAATTATTTTGTTGTAAAATATTTTTTAATCTAGAAAATATGGGATATATAAAAAGAAGAAATAACTTTGGTATTTCTTTCAAAAACATATTCAGTTTTTAGAATAGATATATATTTTTAATTGTGTAAATAAAACCTTTTAAGCATGAAATTAAGTATTTTATCGACATAACAAATAAAATTTTCTAAATTTAGCAGAAAATTTACCTTTAAAAAAGGCGTTTTTTTAGAAAAGACAATTGTTGCTCCTTTTTTCTTAAATCATTAAAAATTAAAATTCTAAATTATCATTTAGTTTTAAAAGAAACATATAAAAACATCTTTCTTAAAAAATGTTTATTAAAAGGAAATTGACAGATTTTTAGTTTTTATAAATATTCAATCATTTTTATAAATCAAAAATAATTATTTATTACCATAAAACGGAATCATACTTTTATTTTTAAGCAGGAAAAATAATTACAAAATTAACTTAAAAGATGGTAAATATTAGTTATAATAACTGATAAAAATATTTAATTAAATTTATATTACTTACAAGAAGCAGATTTGTAATTAGAGTAAAAAAAATAGGAAAAAGGTAGATATTCTTGTCAGCCAATTAATAATGTTTATCGACAAGAGAAATTTTAAATAGATCAGTTGGAAATTAGATTTCGATTACCTTAAAAAATATCAGCATTTCTTTAAAATTCTTTTTTCCTTCGGGCCTGTAAGTTGCTAAATGTCCGGAAATAGGAGCTCATGATTATAGAATGAATTATTTATTATACGGGATGGGGAAGAAAAATCTGGCGAAACAATTTTAGTAACTTAATTAGAAATTATTAAATTAACAAAATATAACAAATACTAATACGAGTAGGTGTTTACTAATATATAATTTTATTTACTTCTGAATGGTTCCCTTTTTCAGTGATTCAGTGTCTCAAAAGCTTATTGAAAATTTCAGGAATGGGCAGCAAATCTTTTACATTTAATCTATCCCAATATCACAAATCAATCGCTTTAGAGATTCCAAATTTTTGTGTGGTTAGTCCATGCCTTTGGCTCTAAAATGAGCTACATATTGCAATCCGTGGATTGAGATTTGGCGATTATTGTTCCATTTCTGCAAATGATATCACTTTCTTAAAATGCACTTTCTACTACTCTGGTGTTTTTAGTCTTGCTAGCAAGTGTGGAGTCGTGTACATACGTCCAGTTTACATTGTATAAATCCGTTTTGGCCCTCAGAGATGCAGCAATCTCTAGAATGATATGCCGACATATTTATTAAATATTTATTTATCAATTTATTTTAAAACTCTCAACCACAAAAATCAATAATGTTTTCCCTTTAATGCCAATTTCGCCCCATATCATGACCAATTTTAGATGCTAATTATGATCAACACTTGCGGAGATACGTTCAACTGCTGTATACCAGATCTTATCGTTCAGGGAGTTATGATCTTTTGGAGGGTAAGGAGTTTGTAATTATAGCTTCATAAGCCAGATAACATCCTCTAGATAAGATTGATCACTTTTGCTTAGGGATTATTTTGCACGGTCATAAACCAAACGTCACAAGTCCTGGCTAGTCACTTCACTCACCCACAATAGTGACCCAAGAACTTGAATAAGCAACTTTATACAGATGTTGTAGTACTGTCTGTCAGCAGCAAAAGTCTTTAAGTTACATTAAACACAACAACTCTCATCACCAAATATCACCATCATCAGCATCAACAACTCACACGCACTCTAATATCGTATATTTTCCCACCGACTCACTGGTGGGAAAGTATGAGGTGATAGCTTCATAAGCCAGATAATAACATCCTGACAAAACTGATCATTTTTGTCTAGTAGTCATATTACTCGGATACAAACCATAACTTTGAGAGTTCAGGCTAAGATCCTTCATTCACATCTAAGTTTCTCTTTAATGAAAACAAATCTCTTCCAACACGTCTCAAAAGTTTTCAACATCATTTTCAGTATCACGATTTTGTTTTCTACTGTGAGAATCTGAACTTTTAGAAACTTGTAAAGCTTTTGCCAATATCTATTTTAATGATTAACAGCACTAATCGGTCACTTTTTCCAGGTCGGAAACCTTCGTATTTCGTTACACAAAGGATTTTTGATAACGTTACATTTATTCAAATAATTCACCGTATTTGTAAGTCTAGCTTACCTAACTCTTTGAAACAGCAGATTGCATCAAAAACAGATGCAGAGGCAAATTATACAAACGAATACTTAGACACTGCCATTTTCCTATCTGAAGCAGCATGAAAATCACAGACTTTCATCATTACATTTCAAAAAAAGCCAAAAAACAACACACGAACTAAGAAATATATTATTAAATATAATTACATTTATTGATAAAATTGGACGATTAAAATGAAATTAAATAACTTTTTTTCTGTGATGCAATAGCTTTGCCCGAATGTTTTTGATGTACCCTGTAATTTGAGAACTTATTAAGATATTAGATTCCTTCCTACAAAATATACTTATGTTTGAAAAGATTACTAAATAGAAACAGATGTTTAAGAAATATTATATTTTTTTATGTAGAGTATTTTAAAAGTAAATATTGTCTTTAAAATAACCTTTTTAACGTAGATAGAGAGCAACAACTTTTTTAAAAAATTTACTCATTATTATAAAGAATAATTTTTCAAATTATAAATTATACGTCTTAAATACTCAATAAAATAATTAGCTGATTTCTACAATATTGTTATTGCTTTCTTTTATTTGAAGATTTAAAAAATGGCAGGATTAATTTTATTGATTCGCAATGGACAATAGAAACGTTCTCTAAAGTCATGTTCTAAAATACTTTTACAATGCACTTGCTTTAACTGTTTAATTTCTTCTTGTCAAATAAAGAAATAATTGAATATACAATATTTAAAAAAACCTTTAAAGGTTATGAATTTTAAAGAATTTTCATAGAATAGGAAAGAAATGATGAATCGGAGAAATGTTTCCATCAAGTAATTTAATATCCATGTTTTTAAATAAAACATAAAAAGAAACAATTAATCAGTTAGAAATCTTTTGAGAAAGAATTTTCAGTATTTCACAGCTGCATTTGATTACTTTTGATTGAACTTGTAAAGAGAAATGTAAGCTTAGAATTAATTTTAATTAAAAATAGTGAATAAAGATATACTTTTTAGGGGAAAATACATTAAAGCGAGCTTTCTTATGAAATTGAAAAAGTTCTTTTTCAGCTGGTGGAAATTAAATGATACTGAAATATAATATTTTTCTTTTTCGGAACAAAAATAATTCAGAACAAAATTTTTTTATTAACTTTCATAGAAATATTTCATACGTGCTTAGTAAAAAAATAATAAATATGAATTATGTTCTTATAGAATAGCTTTATTAGATAGAATTTAATAGAATACATTATTTAAATGAATACCTAAGATTTTTACATCTTTACATGTTTTGAAAAATTTTCAATCCATATTATTAATCACCGAGTTTACCAATAATAATAACTTCATAAAAATAAAAACGTTTTTCTCAGATTTCGAGTTTAGATTCCTATTTATTGACCGTTATCGGATTCTAAACCCTTCATCTCTTTCATTCATGTTTGTCAATCTAGAAATACAGATAAGAAATAATGAGATGTTTACATTTAACATAAAAGGGAATTCGAATTATTTAAGTACGTGAGACATGTAAAAACTGCGGATAATTTGAGACATTCTCAGAAAATTATACGACTTCACAATAAGGTACTTAAGAGCAATTTTTGTATACTTAAAATACTTAAACATTAAATTATGATGAATAAATAGATGTTTCTGCTATTACAATTTTGTCTTTAAAAAATGATAACGTTTATGTTTAAACATTATTTTAGTTAGCAGAAGAATGAAGCCAAGCCATTAGGAAAGTCACGAAAATAATAATATTCATAATTTAAATAGGAGATAATAAAGTAATTTATTGCAGGAAAAATTATTCTGAACAGATATAAATAAAACAATATTAATCTTAAAAATATTATGAATTATAGATTAATTCATGATTTTAACACAGATAAATTAAAAACAGTTATTTATGTGTTACCTGTAAAGAGTAAAAATCTATTTCATTAAATATATACATTAGAATCAAAATTATATCGACATAATAAGGATAAAAGAAAGAGAGCATTTAAGTCTGAAAAATATTTATAGGTTTTCAAATAGTTTATAATTTTTTAAAATATAATTCATTAAAATATGATTTCAATAAATGAGTCTATTAGTGCTCAGCAAAAATATTAAGAATTGGAATGAATTTTCTATCGAAATTCTAATATACTGATGAACTCTTATGAAACAATTTACCACAGATTACTGAATCAAAATACTGTAATATTTTTACAGTATTTTATACAAGATATAGCATACAAGATATAGCAAAACTATTGATTTAATGAATTAGTAAGAAGCGATACAAAATATAATATCTCTATTCTTGTTTATCTCTATTCTTGAATATTCTTGTTTATTATAAAATTAAAACTCCTTAAAGATGCATTTTATGTTTAAATGTTTGCTTGTAATTTAAATGAAACATTTGCTTTTAATGCATATATAAATAAACATCCCTTACATTATCCATTAATAAGTCCCCGAATCCTTAACAGGTGTATGCTAATTAAAGCTTTCTAAAGAAATATTTTCGAATATTCCTAAAAAGTTTCCTTTAACTTTTAAATTATAGTAGTAAACAACCGATTGTTTAGAAATCGTTTAAAGCAACCAATGAAAGTAATTGTTCTAAGCAAACAACTACAAATAGCAATTTACAGCTCTAAATGAATAAACAATAAAATAAGGGGAAAAGGAATTCTCATATTTTCAAAAGTGCATTTAGTAAGTTTAAAAAAATATGTATGGTTTTATTTATCCAAAAGAAACAGTTTATTAAAAATATTTCCTTTCTTAAATTTTTTTCTCTGAAAATAACGATTTCTGGAATTCTAAAAAAAGATTTAACAAAATTGGATTAAAAAACCCTAGAATTATGTTTCTTTTCAATAAAAAAATAAATAAACGATAGAAAAATTTCTGTTGTCGTTCCAATGAAAAAATCACATTCAATACAATGTATAACCACTTGAAATCATTGGTACAATTTAGATAATTTTAATAGTTTAAAAAATACTTAAAATTTGAAGAAACATATTTATACAGATGGCAACACTTTATAAAAAAAGAAAAAGGGTTTTATTGTCAAAGCAGTTTTATGCATGTTCTGTTAATATAAAGAATGATACATTAATATAAATTTCTATATGTACATGTATTTTCCCAAATAATTCGAAAAAAAAAATTGAATTTGCAAATAAGTTATTTTTTTATAAATTAAGAGATTAATAATCACTAAAAGTAACTACTTCCTCCAAACCATTTTTTTAAAAATTTCAAGTCATTATCAGAATTAATAATTTTGAAATTTAAAAATTGCAATAAATTCGATATCCTTAACTGAGAAAAATTCCTTTCCTAGCTAGATACAACATAACAACTACCAGATTTATCGCGATTATACAAAATTTGCAATATCCATAAAAATAACTGATCTTCAAAATTTATAGTAACATTATTATGTTTTTTTAGGATGTTGAAATGCTTTTATGGAATTTTCTTTTATCTATTTTTTTATTGAAAAATAAAGATTACAAATTCAGAAAATTCCATTGCATTTTTTTTTCATTACTTGGTGAATAATTTGTTAAACACTAAGAGATATAATTTGTATATTTAATGAATGTATATTTAATTTGTAAATAATTTCTACAACATATTGCTATTTCTACAAAATATTTTTATTTTTAAAATTTCACAAGTAGGGAAAAAAATCTCTATACTATTTTATTATACTGAAGATAGAATTTAATGTATAGAAATTCCTAATTAAAATGTGCTCTCTTTCAAAATTCAAATATGTGGAATAATAATTTTTTTTATTTTCACTTACTGGGATGTGGAAATAAATTGAAATTTAGCATAGAAACCTTTATTTACGAATATAATTAAATATTTACTGATATTTACTAAGCTTTTAATATAAATAGCTTGTTTTTGTTTAAAGTAAGACAATCAGATTGTTACAAATTTCTTCAAATGTAATTACTCAAGCTCGTGAAATATTAATTGCCAGATAATCAAAGCACACATTTTTGCAAAAGTATACATATCATCAATTGATGATGAAGAATTGGTTAAGTAAAATCTGGCTTGAAAACTACATGTATTGTAACGTATATCTCAATAATCATCTTTAAATTAATTAATTAAGTTGTACGAGGGATGTAATTGAATTAATTTTTTTTCTCAATAAATAAACTTCAAAAGCCTTGGTAAATAAATTATATTCCTCAATAAAATAAATTAAATTAAGGCATTACCTTGAAATTGTTTATTATTCATGAAAGAAATAATTAAATATTTTAAGAAAAAAATATCAGTACATATTACATTTACATTAAATTACTCAAAAGTAATGCCTTATAAATTCAAATATATAAAATTTGAAAATAATTTAAAACTTTCATTTAATAAAACTAAAAAAAATTCCTCATAAGACAACTTTATTTATTTGTAGCCATCTATAATACAAATAATGATCGAAACAAAAGTTTATAGACAGATTGTGTGTTCTATGGCAGTCCAATCCAGTCATGAAAAAAAAATATTATTTAGGGAGGACTGAATAACACAAGGCACTATTATTTTGCACTATTAGTACAATATGCCATTAATACTTGAATAATAATAAATTGTATTCAGTGAGTTGTGGGTTTCATACCTGCATGTCATTGACTTCTGAAGGGACATTCGATTCAGAATGTCTACCGAAATTCATACAATTCGTTTTCTGTTCTTTGAATGTCGTTATGCTCTTATGTCACTTAAGACAGCATATATATATGTAAAACATAATAATTTGAGTTTGAAGCAGAAAGTAGAGTCGTAATTCGAATTAGAGAGGAGAAAGGTAAAATTTTCTTGTTCGTTTTATTGCATCTAGAAAGGCTGTATTATGCACAAACACCGATGATACAAAGCATACGAACGACAATTCAAAATCATACAAATGTAAAAAGGCGCGAAATAATTTATCCCTAGTCTTATATACCATGCGATTCCAATAAATCTGACACATCAAATTTTGACAATAATTCATACGCGTGCTGATCTAGACAAGAGAAATGCAGGGATTCTTCAAAACAATATGTTTACGTCAGTGATTCAATTCCATTCACACGGCTCTTGGAATGATGGCGCAGCATTTTTACAAAACTACATTTGATTTAATTATATATAAAAAGTGGAATGGGTGCAGGAAATAAGAGAGTATTTTAGAATGAGTTTGATAGGAGCTTACATAAAAATTAAAAAACTAATTTAATTAGGGTTTAATTAAATTTTAAAATAAGCATTATATATATATATATATATATATATATATATATATATATATATATATGTGTGTGTGTGTGTGTGTGTGTAATTATTTATTATTATTTGTAAGCAGAAGATAGAGTCTCTACAGAAATCATGGCAGGAGACATTATTGAATTTTTAAATTCGTTTTATTACATCACGGGAAGAAGGTATTTTTTACAACCTGACGGACAAGGATCAGCCGCTGACAGAGCAGCAGAAGAGCAGAAGTGTAAAGAAGGGCGGGAAATCATTATTCCTGGTCTTACATCGCATTAGATTATGATAGGGAAAATATTTTTTCACAGTGCTTATACAATGACATTTCAATGGGGATTTACACAATACACGCTTACACAGGCCAGAGAGACACAGGGTTATTTTTAAAGGAATGTACTTGACCGGACAATTTTTATTTCTCATTCAGAGAGTGTGAAAATAGCCGGTGTTTAGCTACTTCAGCAATTTTATACATCTTCTGTTGAATTAATCTAACCAGAACAAGTGCAATGGATCATATATATA
>JAOUZG010002851.1:9333386-9350204 GCA_026289955.1 Argiope argentata | reverse complement strand
ATATATATATATATATATATATATATATATATATATATATATATATAATACGTATTAAGTTTAAAAACCTAACACTCTTTGTTGTTCAGCTATTGATACAGTAACGTTCGTTGTGTTTGATTTTTATTCAATCTATTATGTATAAGCCTTATGTGTATAATCCTTCCCAAAAGAGAATTTTTAACTTTTAAAAAACTTACGCTATGCTTTTTATAGTACTATACATGTTTCATTTATTTTGTAATTCATCATTTTAATTGGAGAAAGTTCAAAGGCATGATAAAGGGATTGGACACATCACCATTCTAATATTCTATTTTTTCTTGTTTATAGTCAGAAAACAAAGTGAGTCATTTTTTGATTTTTAAAGTAAATGCACTAACTTAAGTAGATTATTTTTTTAAAAAAAATCTACAATTGAAGAAAAACACGGGTTTAAATATCAATAAGACATCAAAATAGATTTGACTCTGAAAACTTCACAACAGTTGAGAATTTTTTTAAAAAAATACCTTAATTATTTTATCAAAATTTTGTTGAACAATGAAAGGATAAATAAATCTTTGTAGATAAGGAGTTGGATATTTTTTATTGAATATCCTACAAATCATAATTTTTTCAGATCAGATTCATACAATCTTTTATTGCTGGTCTAAAAGTACTAAAGAAAATGCTTTAATATGGGTTTAAGAAATTTACTTATTTTATCTTTAAAAAAAATTATGTTTTATAAATCAGTGTCATATTAAGTAAAAATATATCGGTATTAAACGCTTAAAGTTCACTTGAAATTTAATAGAGTTGACGCTCTCGTTTCTTTATTTTAGTATCCATTTCAATTCTTTTATGCAAATTAAAAATGAAATCGAAAATACAAAAAATAAATTTGCGTGTTTCATTGTTATATAAACTAAAAAAAACAAATTATCATTTAATTTATTAAAAATACAATTGAGATATTAATTCATTTCTTTCAGTGCTGTAAATATTTTCAAAAAATCTCTTTTTACCGAAAATGTTTGGCATTTCCAGTGAAAAGCGTCAAAATTAGAAAAATAAGAATTAAAATCAAGGGATATTTAAGAAAGAGTGAGTAATTAAATCAGAATGATTTTAAGAATATAATAAGAAACAATTATACCCTAATGAAATCTTGATTTTTTATCTCAACTTTATAGTTGTATATGATTACTTTCGAGTGATTTTGAACAGCAAGATATAAGCTAAAATATAAATTTTTGTTAAAAGCCCTGAATAAAGAAGCATGAATTAGAAAATAAAAATGGTTTAACCGAAGTAATTCCAGGGAAAAAAGAATAACTCATTGTCAATAGAAAAGAAAAAAAAATACTACATTTTCCTCTTTAAAACAATGACCAAAGAAATCAAATCAAATATAGAATAATTTGAAGTTTCTTTTTTCTTAATTCTTAGGCAAAATAAATGCATACTTGCAAATGCAAAAATGCAAAGTATTCAAATTCCTGGATTTGCATTATTTTAATTAAAACATCGTTGGATTTTTTTAAAAAATGTTTCATGCAAATTAAGAAATTAATTGGAAAAAGTAGCTGATATAGAATCAGATAAATATTATTACACAGTATATAACAAAGTATAAGTCGCATAAAATCAGTTACTATATTTGATTTTTATTGCTAACATTCAAATATTAAATCAATCGATTAATAATATTTGCTAATTTCGCCTTTCAAACATTTTTCAAATAGACTAAAACTCAAACTTTGATTCGAAGATAGTCACAATTTCTGAAGCCAGATATTATTACTTTATGAAATTTACCAAAGAGAATCATAATGATGTTCATTTTTGATTTTGTTATTACAATACATCTGTAATGTTCTAAAGTATGGCATGGATTAAGAAGAATTATTTCTTTAAAATAAGACCTGAGAGAAATTAAAAACATCATTAAGAATTAACTTTTGAATATTCAAGCCTGTTTAGAATTTCAACACCATTATTTCTAGGATGGCATTGAAATATTTGACCACATTTTAGGCACATTAGAATTATAGGCTGGATTTATTCTAACCAAAAATTGTGAAGTTTGGAAAAAAATGTTAAAGAATTTTAAAAAAATTTCAAAGTAAATTTATAATCTTTAAAAAAATTTCAAAGTCTTCGAATTTTAAAAGTACATTTCTTATTTCACAATTCTAAATTTTTTTACTATTAAGACATTATAGACAGTGAAAATAAATATTCTAGTTTTTAAGTTAATTATAAATAATAATTTTTAATAAATTTCTTGCTTGATAATAAGTAATAAATAGAAATTTATTGTATAGGTAAAATAATTTGATTTAAAATATAAAAAAGTATTGAAATTTTTTTTAAAAATATATCCATTAGAAAGTTGAAAACCATCAGGGAAAACATATCAGATTGGATAAAATAAATATAAAATTATTCATGTTTATGAATTTTGAAGTCATAAATACACCTGCGTATTGCTACGTTTAACCTTATTTTATCATTTCTATACATTTTAGATCAAATAATAAATTGATGCTGAAATCTTCAAGGGATTCTAATAACAACGCTGATTGTCTTGTCTTTAGGTATCTTTGTTTATTTTATTTTATCAGACATATTTGATCTAAAGAAATAAAATATTTTTGTTGATTTCCTAGTACATTATTTTTAACCCAATTGATAAAAAAAATATAGTTTTATAAATACTTAAATCCACTCAATTGATTTTTAGAAATATTTTCGTAGAATACTTCTATTATTTTATTTATAAAATAATAATTCTTTAGATAAATAACAACTTGAGATTTACAAGTAATCCTTTCCCTTTGGAGTGCAGAAAGTCATCTGCAGCATTTCTTTTATCAATACATCTTGTAAAGGTATTGGAATTCATGCTTACAAGTTTCTAGATATTGTTTCTGCCTTCAAATGTTTACTTGTTTCAAAACTACAGTGAGTCGTTACTAAATTCCTACAGTCAAAAACATGTATTCAATCGATTTCTCGGATCTTTTCAAAGGTATCTAGTTTAACGTAACTATCTTCATTGAAAGAAATGTAGTGGAAGCATTCGAAAATAGTTTCTTGAAAATTTTTAAGTATCTGATTGTATGCGGGGCAGAACAAAATATTATAAGAAGAATTACAAACATTCATGTCTTCACGATATAAAAGAAACTTTTTCAGTTAACTTCCTGATAAATATTTTTTAGGAAATATTCTTTAGGTAATTTGATATGTGTTTGTATTTTTATTAAATAATTATTTTAACAAAATAATTTTTGAGTAAATTATAACAGACTATTCTTTGTATCTTTTCTTAATAAATTATTATAAAAATAAAAGTGTATGTATTTGTTTTAAGATCATTAAATTAAAGTTAAATTTTAATTTATTTTTAAACGTTATTTTATATGTGTATATTATATTAAACAAGAAATACCCAATTTAGAATCACCATATCAAAAATATACATTCCAAGCAAAAAAGTACTGCAGCAGCGTTTTCAATATTTATACATAGATTTTAACACTTACCATTTTTTAGTTTTGAATTATTTTTAATATGCTCTATTATATATATATATTTAAAAATGTTTTTATCTGTAAATATATTATAATATTTTTTTCAAAAGAAATGATTGAATATTTGCTGAATAAAAAAGTACTGAAAATCCTCATGGTACTTTTTTTTTCGTAGTTGTGAAATTTCTATAGCAGAATTAAATGAAATATTTTCATAAGCGTTAACGCAATTGAGACAAATACGTTTGCAAAAGAATGTTGATTCTATTTTTTATTTACAAATACGTTTGCAAAAGAATATTGATTCTATTTTTTATTTAAAATATCTGCACTTAACACAATAAGATGCAGAATAGGCAAAGAAAATGTTTTCTACTCTCTACCTGAAAAAGGCATTTGACCCTCATTATTTCTGCCCCTTTTCTTGCAAACATATCCATAAATAAAGGACAATTTAGAGTCAAGCGGAAATTGAACACTAAAATACATATATCACCCGTAAAATGACTACACACATTTCCAAAAATCATATGAAAAATGCAGGAACCAGATGACACATATAGTACATCATAATGAAGAGAGTGTAAAAGAGTGATGTATAAGGTATACAGGAAACGACGTAAAATTGTTAGCAAGAGCTTTATAAGTCTTGCAAGAAGGCTGCAATAACCGAAAAGTTGTGACACAAAGGATGCATTTGGATGATTTTTTAGGTGGTAGGATTATCGACCTCTGGAATAAGGACGTACAGAGCAGGAAGTATTTGATGAAATAAATCTCCTAGAATGTCATCTCCAGTCTTTGGAAACGTTTCCAAGATGATGGCAAGTTACAACACAGGTCGCACCCGAGTTATAACACTAAATAAAAACCGGTATTTGGCAGTGACTGCCAAAAAAAAAACAGGCGAAGCGTAGCATTAGACCTGCTGAATCAGTTTTATTCAGCCACTGGTACGACAATTTCAAAGCAGATCGTGTACAAACGTTTTGGGATTGGTGATTGGTGAACATGCTCGTAGGCCTGTCAGATGTGTTCTACTTACTGCAACTCACTGTCAATTGTGGAGTAAAGAGTAAGAGCATGCACTGGAGTAAAGAGTATGCATTGTGGACATCGCTACAGTGGGCTTGTGTGTTGTTTTCCCACGAATCCAGACTTAGCTTGCAGTCTGATTCTCGCCGGAGATTCATATGGAATGACCATCAATCTTATCACACTTAAATCCAGTAGAGCATGTGCCGGACATGCTTGCCTGACTAGTTGCAGCCCGTTAACTACTAACAGCATGTCTCCTGGAACCTCGGAGAGCATTGTTTGATGGGTGGTGTAATATTCCCCAATATCAGATTGATAATATGATATTCAGGATACTTAGGCGCTATATTCAGTATACTATATTGCATCATCTGAGAGGCAGACTATGTATTAACCGCCATACCAGCCATATAATATTGATTTTTGGAAACAGGTAGTTTTTGTAATTTGCTCCAGGTATTAAAAAATTTCATGTTTTATTAATTATATCAAACATAGTTCATCTATTTTTCTCTTTGCCTTTTGTTTAATAAATAGGCTTTACAAAAATGTCAAATTGGTTTTGCTTCTAACACTTTCTTTCTTTTAATTGCATTATCCTTCCTTTATGGGCATGTGAGGAAAAAGCGAAAAATATTTGGAAAAAGGTCTTTTCATTACAAACTGAATGCCTATATTTTATCATAACAAATATATCAAAATAAATTCATGCTATTTTTAGTAACCGTACCCTTTTAATTATAAAAAACCACACACGTTAAAAAATTACAAAAAGCTGACCCTCCTACATATTATTTTATTCAATAAGTGGAACGACATCATGAACAATTAATTTAGTTCCTAAAAAAATTCGAAACAGATTCAACAAATGTTTTTTCACAAATTTTATTGCAAACGACATGAATGCTTATCATCATTGCTCATTGATTTTGCTCATCATCATAAAATTTACCTCTCCCATATCATTGTTTTTTCTTTTCATGAAAGTTTGGAAAAAAATGAAGTTAATTTTAGGAAAACTTTCCGTTTAAATGCTTTGGATACTGTTTCGGAAAATTTTAGTTGATTCAATCAGCGGGGAGTTCACAAATATAATGAAGGAGACCATGCTTGGACCACGTGCCAGTGACGCCGATCCAGAATAAAAACAAAGAAAAGGGATGCATTAACCTCAATATTTACAATCAAAGTGTTGACAGTAACATGCAAGTCAATGCATCAATTACAAATACTTAATCAATCACTGAATACTGTAACAAATTTTGCATTCATAGGTGAAGGGCTGTCATATTCAGTTTTGTAACAATCTCTCTTTATGTTTCAATATTCATTTGGGGGATGTATCTTATTCTACAGAATTATAAAGAGTCAACAATTGATTAATTTAGAGAATAAGTTAATGTGCGTGTTGTTTTGTAGTTTGAGAAAGAGAGAGTTTCTGTTGTTTTATAGATATTAAATTGCATCGTTTGTTTCCGAATATAAGATACACCACGGAGTACAGAGATATTTTTTATAAAACAAAATATTTGATAAATCAGTTTTTAATTTTAATACTGAACAATACATTGTTTTCTGCTGATAATTAATGCATTTCATAACGGAAAACTTTTGGAGGTAGATAGGGTTTCATTACTACAATTTTTAAAAAATATCATATCTATAGTTATGTTTTGCATAATTATTATTAAGATATTTACTATCATGAATTCTACGAAATATTTTTAGAATATTATATATTATTACATTTAAGATTAATTTTTATACGTTTTGTTTTGATTTGGTTTTAATTGAATTTTTTTTACTGTTTTTAATTTTCTTTCTAACAAAACGTTTTAAATACGATATATAGTATTTTTGGTATTATAATTACTATATTTTCTTACTGCTTTTAAATTTTATTTCTTATCATTAATTTTTGCATGCAATTTAAAAACTATCTATGATTCCAGAGATATCCATATACCTGCCAGTGTAAACAATTTAGGAGGAAAGCTATCTTTGAGCAAACTTTAATTTCTCTTACAGGACATTTTAAGTTAAATTCAATTATTTGCAGAAATCCTCACATGTGGTTTTTGATTAAGTTGAATCGCCACTGTAACACAGTAAAACGAAACAGGATCACCTTTATGTTAATTATTAGTAACATTCTCAAAGTTAGAAAGAGTTTATCAAAATCGATAACTGTGCAATTTTTTTATTTAGAAGTTAAAAACTATCAAAATATTATTAGGATTGACTAACGTTATAAGAGATATAACTGTGAAAAGAGTTAAACTTTACAAACATTACCTTTTCTGTACATATTAAAATATACCAGCTGCATGATTTTTTATCTTTATCTAAAGCACCAATTACTTAACTCATTAAAATAATGTTTTATAATAAAATTTCAATATGAACTTTATGACAATTTTTTATTAGAATTTTTTAAAAAGATGAAAATAGCAAGCAATTACTTTAAACATTAAAAAAATGTTTTATATAAACATTTAATTACTAAACTTCATGCTAATTTTTTTTTCATTACTGCATATTTTTAAGATTATTTTCTATCTGACTTTAATTCATAAATCATAAGTATCATAATAATTTTGATGGTACACTTCTAAATAAACTTACAGGTTTTAGGGATTGTTAGCATTATTATTTTCTAAATTTTTATTTAATTTCCCAAATTTATGTTGCTAAGTTACTGCTTTTTTAAAAATATTTTTTATTTCTTTTAAATTTAATGACAGAAACAATTTGTGCCTATTAAGATATTTAACAATTCACTACCATATTCATCCACTAATTTATACTCTTAAGAAGACAATCTTACAAGAACTTAATTCATCATTTTGAAAAATAGAGGGTTTATTAAGCGTTCTTGGATTACTATTGCTTTTATTCTAGAAATAATGCTAGACATTTATTTCTTTTTGTCTCTAGTTTTTATAATAATCTTAAAAAATGAGATATTTCGATATCTTAAGTAATTTCAAGGATTATTATTTCATTGCTATATTTCAATGAAAAGAAGTGATCAAGATATCGGCTGTAGATAAAAATAAAAATGAATAGAAATGAAAATCTTAAATGGAAATAAAATTAAGTATATGTTTAAATGAGCTTATCAACAGACTGATTTTAAGATATTCTAGGTTATAGTTAAATAGTTCTTTCAATACGCTTGCTGCACTTTTTTTCCATTAGTTGCCTTTTATGAAGCGCTTTCTTCTATTTTTTCTCTTTGGTGAATAAGTAGTCTGCAGATAATAATCAAAAAAATTTCAATGAATATTTTTAAATTGAAATTAAAATTAGTAAATACATAATTAAATGAGCTTATAAATAAATTAAAGTGGGTTTATAAGAGTATGTTAGTTAAGATTTATTCTTAACTCTTTAAAAAGATAATTTTAATTTTTTTAAATTAAAGAGGCTGAGATAAATATCTAAAAGGCAATCCTGGAATAAAAATAAAATGAATTCTATAATGTTTTAAGATGAAAATGAAGTTACCTGCTTTTTTAAAAGAGATTATCTTAAAACATCTTTCAGAATATTGTACGATGTCATCCAATATTTCTGCTAAACTGTTTTTGTTAATTCTTTATTTGCTAATCCGTTTTGTCAATGCATGAAAATGAATTTTTTAAGGGTTTATCAATGCATGATAAAGAATTTTTTAATGGTTTGTCAATGTATGATAGTGAATTTTTTTAGTAGTTTTTTGAAGAGAGGGAAAAGGAAGAAAATTTAAAAATATTGAATAAATATAGAGCTTTACATACGTTTATGTAAGTTTCTTAGTAAACATAAAGAAAAATTTGACTTATATCATTAAATATTTCTTCTAAATTGTTTAAAAATGCGAATGTCATTTTTTAACTTTTTTAAATTTTTTTTAAATAAATAAATATGAGAAACCTAAAAAAAACTATGCATGAGAGCTACTTTAATAATATACAGAAGTTTATAGTCACTTAAAAGGAAGCAAGTGCAATATCTTTTGTAAATTTTTTTGAATAAATAAACTAAATGGAAAACAATTTCAGTTAACGGATATTCACAAATAATTTTCCGGGAAATTAAATTTTAAATTCGTTAATTAAAACAATTAAATTTTAAAATATTTTGCAATGTGTAAAAATTGCTTGAAGTTAGTTAAAATCTCATCAAAGAAATTGTTCAAAGAATTTTAAAAACATGTATAATTGCTATAATATTATATATGAACATTTCTCTCATGATTAGAAAAACAATCAATACGCAAAAGAAATTTTGTTTACACTCAAAATTGTATATTAAGTTATAAATCATTCACCAATTATGAAAAGAAAATATTAATCAACACATCAAATTTTGAAATTGTGTTAGCTGTGTGAAATAGGGTATAGTTGAAATAGTGTTTTAGTTGTGTGAAATAGGGTAGAGAATTTTATATACAATAATAAATAAGGCTTTATTATTATTTATTAAACCGTTAAATATTTTATCATTCAGAGGTGTATTAAATTAAACAGTATTTTACTCCTTTTTACTAAATCTTTAATAAAAAAGCTTTTTCTTGATAATTTCAAAAATTCAATTAAGCCTCTTATATAAACATGTATAATTGAAAGAGAAAATGAAATGTTGTTTTTTCAATAAAAATATTCTTGTATGTGAATAAATAAAATAAACATTTGTTTGCTTTGTATTGATTTGTGTGCTACTACCGGCCTTCTACTGACACAACTTGAAGTACTCAATTTACGTTTTTATTCCGGATATGATGCTACTAACCAATAATGCAAAAAAAAAGATTCCTTACATAACAATTCAGAACTCTATTTGGAAGGGGGATCACTTTAGTTTTCTAATTTTAAAACGAAAACATTTAGATGATTTTTTTTCTTTTGATTGATTTATGTTTTTAGAATATGGAATAACAAATCAATGCGCCAGTAGAAGTAAAATCTCTACCATCAACTAAACCTATTCTGACAGGGGATATGTTACCTGATTGTTTGAAATAAAAGTCATGAAACATCGTATGGTGAATGAGTTTCGACTTTTATTTTGGCTTTTAATTAATTATTCATAATAAAGATAATACTTTATTAATTAAAATAGGACAGATATTCGATGAGGAATTTTCATGATTTTCCCAAAATGTGGGGAAATAATAAAATGTGCAGAAAATCAGCAGAAAAATTAATTAATATCATATTAACATCATAGCATTTATATTTTTTTTATACAGTTGCAACAAAGTTTTGAATAAAATTGGCCTACTTATTTATCAAATTTTGTCTAAATTCAGCTTATAATATTGAAAATAAATACCATTTTCAGAGTAGTCTTCTAAAGCCTTTTACGTTGTTTCCGGTTTTTCCATTCTCTTATGTGTAATAAGTACAGTATAGTTATATTTTGAATTGATAGAAAATACTTTAGATGAAGGATGCATTTTTCCCAATTATGGTGTATTAAAACATATGGACCAGATATCTGTCAGATAAAGATATAAAGAATACACATAAAATGATCAGCAATAAAAATTATATTTTATAATTTCTATCAATCCGTCAAATAAAACACTTCAATTTACAATATAAATACACCAACAGCTTCGTTCAGATTATAATTTATAATTCTCATAATTTAAAAAATAACCGAAAGTAAAGACTTAAATACAAGCACCAATCATTATTGCCTACTTATGATCTTAGAAAGAAAAAATGTAAAATAAAAAGGATTATATCATCACCTTTCTACAGACAGTGTAATCCTCATAATTTGACAAAGAACAGAGAGTGAAAACTTAAATACAAGCACCGACCATTATTACCCATACATTATCTTAGAAAGAAAAAATGTAAATCGAAGCAGATTTTATTCGAGACATCTTTAATGCACATGCTTAGAGAAATCTGTAACCAAAACAGAACTAAAATTGTCATTCATTCGTTTATACACGCCATATCAGATATCCACATCTTTACTTTTCTTTTGGCATCTTCTGGTTTTTAATAATATTATGCAGCTACATTAAATAAGTAAGTGTTGCCAATCAGCAATAAATAACAAGAAGGATTCTGATAAAGTACAACACATGTTAATATTGTATAAATAGTACTGAGTCAATAAACTGAATTATCAGTGCTCTAATGAAATTTACGATTGAGTATCAAATATTTAATAGTGGAAGGAAACTAATTAATAGGATCATAATATTTCATATTTTATTTAATTTTATTTGTATTATGGTTGTAGCAAATATCAATGAGCTGATCTCTGCAAATTTTATTAATTTTACATTCATGCTGATTCACTTTATTTCCTCATTCTTGATCAGAACAAAAAATATTTTGTTTCAAAGTGTTTTTTTAATTTTTTCTTTGTCATTGTATTTTTGATGGGATAACTATTTATATCAATTGAATTTGGGTGATTAATTTTTGTTTGTGTATCCGCAATACACAGAAGTCCTTATATCTGGGAAATAAATTTTCTCAAGCAATAAAATTGCATGAATGCAATATGGGACATAACAATAAATATAAAATATTCTATATAAAAAAACATCTCTTCTGCATGAGCACGTTTTCTAGAAATAAAGTCTTAATTTTTATTATATTGATTATTCAAGTAATTCAATTTTATCAAAAATCTGTTGACTAAGTTCATAAAATTTAAAACTTGTTCTACTGCCATAAGAATCTTTTCCTACTCTAAAATTTAGAAAAAGAAGAAAACGTATTTAGAAAAGAATTTAGAAAAACGAAAAAGGAAGAAACATTTTGTCAATTTTCATATATTTTTTTAATAAAAATATGAATCATTATAATACACACAGATATAACTCAAAACAATCATTTTTTATTTAGAATAACCTATGGCTATATACATTTACAACTTAGTTATAAAAGAATACTAAGAAACATAAACAAACAGGGAATATATCGAACACATAATAACTTTCAGATGCAGTGATTTTTCTCCAGGAAATGGACTTAGAAATTCCAATAATGATTCTCTTTAAATGTGCAATATATAGAAGAAAGTATTGCAAACGATGCTTCATGCGAACTTCGAGTACATTACGCGTGTTTCAAAATCCATAACCATCAAAAACGAGTCCCCTGGAAAGAACAATAGCAGTCAAAATGAAGATAATAAAACAAGGACAGTTTATAGCATTTTTTCTTACATATTTAAACTTCCAGCCTTTCTTCTAGTATGTGATTCCCTCGAGCGAAGGTATTTTTCATTTCCTTTTATGAAATGTAAATGTTAATAATGACCAGTCGATGAGAGAATAAAACGTTTTTATTTGATTTTTTTTTCATTCTTCATATATTCAAACATAAACTTTCTTTTTCAATTTTTTTGTCGAGAAATGATCAATAAAACAGATGAAATTTCAGATGCTTTTGTTTTCTAATAAATCATACATTATTAGCATTTAGTGGAGATGATACCTCATAATTTGATAAGAACATTAGTCTCAGTCAATTTCTCATTCAGTTAATTACATTTTTTAAATATAAGTAATGAACCTAGGTAAATTACACCAGAGTCTTTAAGATATTAACAAGAGTAAAAGTTTTATACCTTTTAATTAATGTATTGGAATAAATTTTTAATACCCTTCAGGGGATGGATTGGGAGATTATATTTACTAATCTGATTAAATTTGAGTTGAAATATACTTCTTAACTTATTCCCAATAATTAAGATATAATATGATAAAGGTTCCTGCAAAATGTGATACAGATTTTAAAACATTAAACAAAAATTTTAAAAAAATATAATCGGACTTATGTAATAATTGTATAATATGGGGAAAAAGTACTAAACATTAGGATATTTTCTGAATACAAATTTGACGTGAAATGCGAGAACAATTTCCTGAAACCAAATGTGAGGTGAAACGTGAGGATAATTTTCTGAAACCAAATAAGATAAAATGAAATAGAAGCAGAAAAATGAATTCGTGTAAAAATATGTCACTGAAAAATTATTTGAAGATAGTTTATTTACCCTTCAAAATGAATTTTTTAGAATAACATTCATATTATATGAACATAAGAACATGCAACTACAAGATTTTAACAACTACTGGCATTGCGTAAATGATATCCTTCTTAAATACAAATGAATTAAATTTTAATTTATGACGTTTTTCACATGAAAATTTTATCAAAAATTAAAATTAGATAAAAATGAACTTAAAGATGAGTCAATGAAACTTCCCAAAATATGGACTTAGAAACAAATATCAAAATATTTGATAATGAAATCTGTTCAAACCTAAAGATTATTAAAAACAAAATAAAAATGAGTATATTAAAATTCATACAATATATTTCACCAAATTTATAACTATATGAGGAAATATAAATACGAAAGATAGCAAATAAAACTGCTAGAAGGATATGTTTCAAAAGATAATGAGTGTGAATGTCCTTATCTACTCGAAAAGTAAGTCAAATTCATTTTCCTACATTCCTCTTTAGTTTTGATAAAATCAGTTTTGATAAAAAGAATAAATTAATGGTCAAATCTCTTAGTTACAGGAACAGCATCTCTGGTTGTTTTATATTAAGGTACTTTTATTAACTTTCTTTTATCTGAAACATTTTATCTGCAGAAATAAAATATTTTCGTTGATTTTTACTAATACTTAATTTTCAAAATAATTGACAAAAATTCTATAGTAAATTCCATTTAATGAATTTATAGAAATATCTACGCAGAATACTTTAATTCCTTAATTTCTAGAAGAATAATTCTTTAGATGAATAACAAAATGCGATTTCACAGAAATATTCTCTTTGGAGTACAGGAAATGTTCTGCATCTTTTCTTTTATCAAAACATCTTATGAAAGTATTGGAATTTATGCTCACAAGTAGTTGGAAATAGTTTCTGTTTTGTACTTCAAATTTTTACTTTTTTTTGCCTCAACAGCGAATCTTGCTAAGTTTCTACATTCAAAATAATGCCTATAATCATTTTTTAAAATATATTCAAAGTTATATCTTGTTTATCGTAACTGTCTCCATTGAAAGTAATATATTGGAAACATTCGAAAATATTTGCTTAGAAATTTTTAAGTATCTGAATCAATATCTGGATCAAAGGAAATATAATAAGAAGAGTTGAAAAAATTCATATATTTATAGAATAAAACAAACATTATCAGTTAACTTACTGATAAAGAATTAGAAGGAAATCTGTCGTTAGGTTGTTTCATTTTTATAGATAAAAGTTTATAAATTTTTTTAAAAAAATGAGCGTCTAAATAAAATAATTTTTGCATAAATTCAGTGACTACATTTTGTATTTTTACTTAATAAATCGTTTAAGCCAGAAATGTTTAGATGGTTACTTACAGAATGTTAAGTAAAATCTAAATATTAGTTTAATTTCTTATTGTTTGAGAAGCGTGTGTTCCAAATAATAAATAAAAAAATAAGAAATTAAAAATCTTTATTAAAGAAAGATAGATTTTGTAGTAACACAATAGATTTTAATTTATATATTTTTATTCAAACAATTTTTAATTATTAAAGCATTTTTAATATGCTCTTCAATGTAATATTGCTGTTTTTCTTTTTTAAAAATTTACTCTGAATATATTACAATAAATCTTACCAAGTGTAATGCTGGTATATTTTTTGGATTCAAAAACTATTTTGTGGGAGGGTTTACAAAAGAAATTTTGTCTTTACATTTTACTCAATATATATCTGCTTTTTTTAATGACATAATTATTAAAACTTTTATAAAATTTCGTCAAAATTCATATATTAACTTTAAAAAGTATATGTGCCAGATTTGTAAATGTAGTTTTAATTTTAAGGCCTGTATGACGCCAAACCACATTATAAATCATCATTTTTAATAAAACAGATTTAAATAACCATATAATAAAGCTACAGGCTTAAATACAATTATTTATTTTCTTTTACAATACAAAACTTGAGTGTAATATAATCATCATGCATCATATTCGATTAAATGATTAATTTAATGGAAACTTATGAAAACTTATAATTCTCTTAGTAGAATTATACAAGCTTAAATAAATACACTTTATTTAAATTTTACGGTATCTTAAATATGTAATCTTAAATTACAGAACTTATCTAGGCAAAGAATTAATTTAAAATGTCTATGAACTCATAATTTACATATGTGAACGAGCATTTTTAAATTAAATATTCAAAATGCTCTTACCGTGTCCGATAAAAATGAAAGTGAATTTCTGTATTCGATATTAAATTCTGAAAATAGAAAATCTAATTTCATTATTGGAATCAATAATAATAAAAAAAAATGTTCTTTATTAATCCAGTAAAATTACGCCCAATTCATTTTATGTGCTTTTATAGCTTAAACAAAATAAATGCTTTTTTTAATTCAAAATTTTAGGAAAGATGCAAAGAAACAGAAAAAAAGCTGAAGTTAAAGTAAATTATTAAATTAATGACAAAAAGTAGTTTGTCATTCGAGTAGATTATTTCTTTTTACATTTAAGAAAAAAAAGTCATATTAATTCAGTAATGTTTTATTCTACAGTATAATTATATGATGAAAAACCAATATTATATGCGGTTTTTATAGAAATATTCTAATTGTAAGCCTATTATCTAAAAAAATGTATTCAATATCTTATTTATTTATGTACACGTTATGCATTTATTTTATTTCTACCATTTAATGCTTCCAATGAAGGTATTACATTTAATGATCGTAATATGCAAAGAATGATCTACATATTTTCGTAATATAAAAGAAATTGATTGGTATGGTTAACAGCGTATATTTTTTAATTTTTATTTGGAAACTGGATAAAAACATTTTTAAGATTATCTAGTGTTATTGCAGTTGGAAGTGCAAAATGCGCAAAAACTGCCAAAACATTACAGTTGTGTACGTATTCCAATTTAACATTCCAATTTAACCTTTTTACATTTAGCTGGGTAATGTAAAAAGGTTAAATTTTTACATTACCCAGCTAAATGATTTCAAAAATGATTGATATAAATATTTTAGCATTGGATTTTCTGCTAATTTTCGATTATTGTATCTTCTTTTTCTGATTATCTCTTTCTAAGATTCGCATATTTGATCTCCACTTATAATTTTTATTTTAATGTTAATAGTCATAAAAATACCTAAATAATTAAACATTGTCTCCTTTAAAAAGTTTTATTTAAAAATACATTTCATTTTTCTCGTCCAAATATTAATATCAATTATCTATTTTTATTAATATCACTATTCATTAAAATATTTTTATTAAAAAAGTCTCCTCGATAATTATTTGCAAATAACTTCGCAATTTATTTTATTTTGGAATGCATTAAAATAGAATTAAATATATCTTCAATACAACTACAATTATAAAGTTACTAAACAATTTAATTTATATTTTTTAAGACAATTTTCCCATACTGTATGCTCACCTTTTCAGAAATGCAAGTACTACGATTGCACTTTTTGAGTCAAATATTCATCTACCTTCCTTACCTTGAATAAAAAATAAATGTTCTTTTGGTGATTAGTTCTCTCAAAATGTCATTGTATTCTTTATTTAGCATGTATGCTTTGAAATATGTTAGATAATAAACGAAATTCAATTGAAAAAAACAAACAAACTGGAATTGACGTTTCAAGTACACGATTGGTGAGTATCACTTCTTCATCGTTCAGTTCTTATTTTTATATATCTTTAGTATACAAAAAGCAGAACTCAAAAAATGCCTGATGTCGATTGATTCACGAATTCAAGGAAAGAGATACTAAAATGTGAATGATAAAAAATGCCGTAAATAGCTTTAGCTTTATTATCACGTTCATTTTCGCGGACGATTTTTTGATAATAATGGATTTCGAAATGGCCATAATGTATTCTCAGCTAGCAGAAAATAACAGTTGCCTTATGTTATTTTCTATATTATGATCTTCGAAACAGTCGTTACTTGTGACTTTTATTTCGTAATTTCGTGAAAAACTCTTCAATTGTAAATCTCCAAGCGTATAATTCCTATTTCGTTTCTTTCTGTTATTTATATTATTTTCAAGAAAGAAATTACTAACATTAAAATTATCATAAATTATTTCGTTTGTAAGACAAATGGTAAAAAACCTGTATAAAGTATGGTAGTTTGGTAAGTTAATAAATGTACAGTTTAAACAGGACTGCAAACATTTCTTTCTTAATATTGACCTTATTCTATAAGGTGGCTCTTTCGCACGTTATGTTTGCA
>JAOUZG010002851.1:9282625-9308249 GCA_026289955.1 Argiope argentata | reverse complement strand
ATATATATATATATATAATTGAAGTTTCAAAAAATATATTTAAATATTTTTGTATTATTTTTCCATTAAATCACGTATTTTCTTCTATAAAAATAATTCTTATCATTTTCGAAGTGTAATTTTTAAAGAAAACAGCGAAAGTCAAACTATACAATCAAATAATTTGCCCAACACCTTCATAATATTAACAAGAAAAGATAAATAAAGTATTTGGAAACTCTATTAATCGAAGATAATTTTCTTAGGTCTTTAGCACAGATAAATATTTATTTCTCTCATTTCAGAAAATTATTCCGTCATTTATAACCTAAAGAGTCACACTATAGATTTAAATAATTTCCTTGTCACATATGATATGAACAAGGTAAAACAGTTAATGTATTTAAACACTCTATTAATCAGAGATAAATTTCAAATTCCATAAGGGAAAAGAAGGATTTATTTCTTTCCTTTTCAGATATTCTGTCCATTCACTACTCAATTCTCAGATCAAAAATCAATTTGAATCTGGTCACTGTAGGAATTTTGAGCTTGTAGAAGCATTGATTTGTTTTTAATTTTGTTGAGAATGTAGTAACGCTAGCAGCAAATCGATACAGCATTTTCTGTTCAATAAAGTGGTTTATTGAGTACTGTATTGATTTAAACATTGTAAGAAGGCTTGGAAGACAGAAGTGCAGTTTGGTGAAATCGCTTCGTTCCTTTTTTTGTGTATGTTTGTATATATTTAGAAATCAATTGATTAAATTTTATTAGATCTGTTTCATGAAATATACTATCGGAATCAGACATGTGTCTTTGCGAAAGAATAAGTAAGTTATTTGAAAAGATATATCCAAGTATACAGTATTTCCTTTTAATTAACGTTTTGGAAAAAATAAAATATTTGAATGCATTTTCAATTACTTTTAAATATGCGACTGCATTGATATTGTCCTGTTTGATATTTTTATACCATTTTGCAATTTTCAAAACTAAATAATTAATTAATGAATTATGATTAATCCAATTCATCATACTAAATCCTAACGAAAAGTTCCTTCTTAAGATAATATGGTTTAGTTTAGTTTAGTTATAATAACGTCCTGTTGTAAAGCAACCTTAGGGCTATTTCGGAACATAAATTTCAGAAAAGGTAAAGGAGTTATGTTAAAATACCTATTTCTAATAAGCATGGTGCCACCTCCAAGTGAAACTATTAATTAATATCTTAAAAGTAAAAATCAATACAACCTTAAACGCTTAAATGTATTTTAAAACTCTTTATACTGAATATGTATTATAAGCAACTATTGAAGAGTGGTGATTGTTGCTACACCGAGAATTTTAGATATAATATTTATAAAAATAAAAATAAAAAGTTAATACATTTTTGCAAGTGAGGAACAATAATAATTACTGTTTAATAAAATTTTAAAATTTATGAAATAAAATAAAATTTTACAAAATGGACAAAAACTACTTATTCTTAATATAATCAAATACTCAAATACTTATTATGAACAGCTATATAAATGTGATTAAATGGGAATTAAATTTAATAAATAACTATTTATATTAACTTATAATTTATGATTTATACAAAACGTATTATTTTAGAGCAATATAAAATGATTAAAATTAATAAATCTTCAACATATTACTCATTTTAGTTGAGACGTTTATCAATGGCATTGAAAAAAATCATCTAATTTATCAATCGGAGATGTGCTTCATATATCTCATAAGAAAAAAAATTCTGGAAAAAAGTTACAAAAATGGCTGTTAAAAAGAGAGGGCATTGAACTATCTGTTACAGAATCCTTTCATCAAAATTTATCTGAAATTTGTACCTGAAGGAATTAAGAATAGATTTTCTCGTACAAAATGCACACCCTCTCACTTCACCCAAATGAGATTTTAATTACTTTCGCTTAGGTAAATCTTCGAAGTGCAGTGATTCTAAGCTAAATTGCTCAAGTCTTTTGGGGTTGATATTTGCATTAAATTAATGCTTTCAGCATTATTTAAATGTAAAGAATTGCACGTCGCGTTAAGCAATTTCGAACGATACGCTTATGGGAAATGTTTTAATGAAAATTGATGGCGAACGCATTTTATTTGTGGTTCTTTTCACTTAAGAAGAAGGTAATTATCTTCAAGTAATTTTCATAAAAAGAACCACAAAAATTGAATGTTAGTTTATTACTTTCAACGAATGGTGATGCCTAAACAATGATGCATACAAATAAGAGATTCTTTATTCGGGGATTTTGTAAGATGTTTCGATGTTTCAAAAATAAAATGATTTTTTTATTTTTAAATTGCCGATCGAAAAAAAATGTGTATGAAAGGAAGATCAAAATTTTGATGAATTGAGATTAAATTATTATTGTACTGAAAATTCTGTAATTTTGCATATAATGTATTCTTTCTAAGTTATTGGTAGTAAAAAGAATATAATTGTATGTTTTACAATTTATAATTTATGTCAATTTATGCGTAATTCATTCCTGTTTGGTTTGAATATATAACAATTAGATTTTATTTCAAATCGTTTTGGAAACCATGTTGGTTTGATATTCAGCAAAAATTACTTTTTGTCTGTTTTGAAAAAGTTTTTTTTATAGTATTACCCTTACTTTTTTGCTTCCTATAGCATTACGTATTATAATACATTATTTCTCCATATTATTATCTGATTTGATGAATTTCATATTTGGAAACATAATTTTCATTCTCATGGACTTTTTTTTTATTTTCTTACTGAAACCTTTTACTTACTTTCTGCAAGGGCAAAATTTTGAAATTTTATAGTTTTTTTTTCTCATTGAAAACTATACATATTTTTAGAATTTTTTTCTGATTTTTTAAAATATTTTTTATAATGTTATTTTCAAGAAAGCTTAGCTTTAAATACTTGTCAAACTAGAAATGAATTGGAACGAAGCCTTGTTTGATGATTACATAATACTTATAATAAAGAATTATAGTTTCAGAAATAAAATGTATATAATATTTAAAATTAACTCATTTCTATTTCATCTTCTCATACACGTAAGCTAGAAGATATCACTTAATATAAATTTAAGAATTGCATATCTTAATTCTTAAAATAATTTTTTATTAATTCTTGCGAACTTTAAATTCATTGCTTTATGATATATTTAGCCCTATTTACATTGTTATTTGATTTGATGCATTTCATATTTGAAAACGTATGCATACTTTCTGAAAAGGCAAAGTTTTTAAATTTTTAAATTGAATAATCGATTCTGAAGGTAAATTTGGAAATGAAATTCTTTTTTAAAAATATAAATAATGTATACAATTAAAGTATTAATAAGAAAATATAGTGATATTTTGTAAGGCGTTTGCAAAGTTGTCTGCTGAGTTTTATATGAGGCTGTAAATTCATCTGTAGGCACTTTTAATCCCTTAAAAATGAATTTCAAATGAAAGTTAATTGCCATTTTTGTATTATTTCCTTCTTTCTGGAAATAAATTTTTTAAATAAATATATGGTGAAAGGCTTTTTGATTAGTTAAAATTAATTCATCTTTTGAGTATTCCTTTAAATTTACTCTGTAAAAAAATGTTGTCATTATAATGTTTTATAACTAACTTCAAAATTTTTAATTCTTTCTTCAACAGCTTTCATTTTATATTAAAAGTATGCACTGATGCCTGAAAGGCTCGTGAAATGGTGGATGATTAGTAAACTTGAAGAGATCAAGGAGATCGCACGATCTGTCAGGAAGAGCGCAGAAACAAATTGCAAATGAAATTGTTGAAAAAGTCTGTATGATTCTAATTGAAATTACGCACATTCCTAACATTCTTAAATATTTTAGTATACTTACTGAAATACAACAATATTGATAAGCTTCCTGAATTCGTTTGCAATGAAAATAGACACATTACGATACAGCATTGAAATAAATGGAGAAAAGAAGTTCCTAATTATGCTTCCTGGCTCTACTAGAAATTTAAATTAAATTTTCATAATTTTAACTGTGATTTTCAACAATAAATGATAAGAAAAAGAAGAAATCGCTGTCTTGCTGTTAAAATTACCTTACAAAATTGTAGGTACTGTTCTCATTGCAATTTATTTCGTTGAAACTTAAAAATCACACGATTTTTAAAATGGGGTTTATATACGAGATGGTGTGTCAAATTTTGGCTTTATAAGCCATTTGTTTTATTATAATTATATAATTATTAATTCTTACATTACTAAAAAAAATTTATAATTATGCAACTTAAATCTATTAAAGATTTTTTTATTTAAAATACCGATTGCGATATGAATTGTGAGGTGAAAAATAAATTCATTAGTACTAAAATAAAATTCAGTTTTAGATTCATGAATTAACTTCTGAAAGCTGAAGCTCTTAAAGTACATATTCATTTGCACGACTTTTAAAGATACAATTATATTTCATTAAGAATTCATATTAACATAGACTCATTCACAGAATATTATGGTGAGTTAATGCAAAAAAATGAAGCGATTGCAAAAAAAAATCAGAATATTCTTCAATTGTAATAATAATATATTCTAGGTGCATTTCTCTCTATCTTCATACATTTTAAGGGTTTTGTTTATAGAAAATCGATCCTGTGTTTTTATTCGATTAATGTTAGACCGAATCAATTCAAGCTTAACCAATACAAATTCAGAATTAATGTTTAACACTTACCAAATCACATCTCTATTTCTAAATCTCTTTTGATCCCTTTCCTGTTTGGTGGGGTTTATTAGAAAAAAGTTACATAGAAATCAATAGAAAAGATACAAACAAATGACAAAATATATATACATACATCATAACAAGAAATGATACAAATTAGAATGAAAAAATATCATGAGTACAGTAAAACTGGATGAATGAACTTGATAATGTAAGGTATAAATGAAAATGTATAGAGATTAGTCACTTGAGGAGGTTAAAGAATGAATTATAAATTATAAATAAAATATGAGATATATTAAATGATACAATTAAAAATGGATAGAATTAGTCTAATGGCAGCAGTTCTCCTTGACCAATCAGGAATTTACGAGATAATGTTTTTTATAACATTTAATACTAATATGTATAAGTTAAATACAACAATATTGTATTTCTAATAATTTATACATAGTTATATTTAGAAGGAGGAACAATTTTTCAAATGATACAAAACCTCTTCCCTCCAATACCAAGTCTCCTTTGCTTAATGTCTTACCCAATTATATATTCCTACTAAAAGAAAAAAAATTCCGTAATTCTTAATGTCAAAAGGCTCTAATTAGGAATTCATTAATCATAAGCAGGGGACAATATGAAAAAAGCAAGTACATTGAAATGTAAATGTAATGCAAAATCCTTTATCAGTGGTTCTTTATAAAGTTGAATATGAATACAATTAAATTCCTTTTATAAGATCAAAGAATGGGAAACCAGACATCTTCTAAAACCAATAATAAAAAGGCAACATTACAAAAGAATTACATTAACTATCACTTTTTAATTTTTTCATGAAGATTCTTTTTAATTTCTATATGGATGCTTTCATATTATTCACTAGTTTGTAAAAAAAAATCACAAGTTTTTATTATGTTTTGTTTTGTAACTTTTTGATGAAAAATACATGAATACAGGAATTGCAAAAGTTGAATGACTTCTTCAGAGTTATGAAGATTAAAATATGGAGTGTTTATTAAGGTCTTTACTGACCGTGACTGAATATGATTACTGGCGGTAATGAATAATTTTATTCATAATTTTCTGTCTCAAAAATGAACAGTAATTAGAAAATAAGCAAAATATAAAATAAGTCTACATACTTTCGAACTGTTACTATTTTTTTGAAGAAAATCATTTAAAAAAATTTTCGCTAATGATGAAATCCAGACATATGATACAAAGGGAAATGGTACAAATATTTAAGATACTGAGTAATCATTAAACTTAGAAATATGTTTTTATAAAAAAAAGCATTTGTTCGAGGAATGAAAACATATTTTTATTGTATTTCTTTGATGCATTTTTTTCTTTGATACACAAAACTTTTATGTATATCCTTTCCTGCAAAAATCCTTGTAGCATGTAATGAAATTTCATTCCAATTTTTCCCCCGAAGCTTAAGTATACAATTTTGCATCCACCATTTTTTAAACTTTTCTACAAAAATTTTGATGCATGCATTTTAATTTTCCCCCTAAACTTCATAAATAAACAATTTTAATTCTGCAGTTTCTCATTCAAAGGACTATAATGGTAAATCCTTGTAAGTACCTCCGATAGGTAGATCAAAAATGTCCCACGAAAAAATTGAAGATGTATCAATATGATTACAGAATTACTTTAAGTAATTTTTTTCGCTTCATAAATTTTTCAATTTATGTCAGTTTTCAAGAAGAATTCCAATCATTTGTAAGAAATTTTAATTAATTTTATATTTCGCTTGACAAAAAATATGAGGCCCATCGATTTTTAAAAATAATTATAGTGAGACTGTCCTTAGTAGAAGAAGATTTTAAGAGTGGTTTTAATGGTTCATACCAAATTTTCAAAGTGCCAAATTTATGTTTTAATTTTGTGGAATCAGCTGTTAGGTATATGTTAAGAGCTATTGAAACCTTGTGAAGCCATCACAGCGTATCAGTAACGAACACACTCAGTGAGTTTGACTCAATTGCTGAAAGAGAAGCTGTGACCTGTACCAAGAGAGATAATACAGGTACGTGTCTCCTGGCCAGAGAAAACTTCGTTAAAATATTAAAATCGGAGTTCTAATCCATCCCTCATACTCTAAATGTACTTTTCATTTCGACTACTATTTTTTTTTTCAATAGCTGGCACATAGCCTGGCTGATCAACGTCAAAAATGGTTCGTTTTGTGATCACTTTTTGAGATGGTATCCGACAATTACCAAACGGGGGGGGGAGATTCATGAGCTAACAAAGGCTAATAATTTTAAACCATGAATAAGTGATCATTTTTTTAAAGAATAATGTCTTCAATGTGGAGAATAAACGGAGAAAACAAATTTGTAAAACTAATAAAACATTCTAAAAATATGCAACACTGATAATTTAAGACTAGATAATTCTCAATGTTCTATATTTTAAAGCATCCTGTGTATTGGAACTTTTATATGGCAATTAGAAATTTAGAATAAACAATCAATGCAAATAACTTACATATTATTTAGTGATAATTTAACTTAAACATTTAATAATTCATGTAGAACACTCCTTCGCCCATCTTAGTTTAATTTATCAAATATATTAACACTGATAATAAAAGAGAGCAGGAGTTAGTATTAAGCATATTATTCAATTAAATAAAAATTAAATATTATTTTGTCGTGTCTCAGGGCAACAATCGAAAATATTTTATACCGTTTTTTTTAATTTTAATAGCTTTTATAATGAAAATCATTTTAGCATTAACTATTTTCTTTTATTAAGTTTTGTCTATTTTGTTTTGAAGAAAATTAAGCACTTGACTATCTCAAAGAAAATATCCAGATTGGATTTATTAAAAAGCAATAAAGTTAGTTTATAACTATTAGTGATACAATTTAAGTGAGGAATAAGAAGGGAACATTTATGACTCTTAAAATACAACGTGGAATGTGAAAGATTACTCGAGAAGTTCAAGTTTTTAATGGTATTATAAAGCTATAAGACATGATTTCATTTATAGCAATTAGTGTACAATGAAGAGAATGGCTGTAAAACTGAAATTAGAATGGTACTAATTTATATAATAATAATATTTTGGTTTTATTAAAAGAAATCAGACCATAAAGATATTCATAGAAGAAAAAATAATACTCAATCAATAACTGACCATAAAAGTCATTATCATTTCTCAGAAACTAGATGATGAATTAATATCCATACATGTCTATTGAAGAAACGACAGCAGTTTCCTCGAAGAAGATAATGATACCCAGTACTCAATCTATGAAGAACTTTTATCAATCTGTTGCAATAAATGATTCCAAGAAAAATGTAAAAAAACTAAAGAAAACAAAATTTTCCTTTTTCATAGAATGCCTCTAAGACATATACAGAGCAAGTTCATATCCTAAATTACACTTTAATTCTGTTCGTTTTAAACTTACATATTAATATATACAGCAGGCGAAATAGCATACATAAGGCGATATATATATCGACGATACACGATATATACAGCATTCAATACAAGAAACACTGCCATTTAAAAGAAGACTGCAACGGTCTCATTATAAAAGTGTAAAAATTACTAAAAATTAAAAATTGTTACATATTTAGTTTATTTCTGAATATGTAACAGGGACAAATAAAAGGTATGCATATTATTGCTGGACTTAAAATAACTGCTCATATAAGTTTAGGGATGACAACTGGGCCTCCAAACTTATATTAAGCTTTTTATTAAATTATGCCAAAGTTAGAAGAGAAAAGTTATGAAAAACCAAACTTTAAAAATGGAATCATTAAAATCTTCTATACAAAAAAACTATGAAAAAAAATATAAATTAAAAATATAACTGCTTAAACTATTATATTTATCCGCATAAAAAATCCTTAAAAATGATTCTTTGTATATTTACAATAATCATTTAAAGTATTAATAAAGTAAAGTATTAATAATTCAAAGTTTTTTTCTTGAAATCAACAATTCAAAGCAAACACTTGTGCAATACCTTCTAAAAACATTCTTTTAACAAAGTTTGTAAGAGAGCAGAATAAAATTCCTAAAATAAATTATTCTCCTGTTCTTAAAATTATTTAGGTGCAATTTAAGAAAATGCAATGAAACAGATGGTGTTGCCTTATTAACATCAAGGTATAGTTACCATGATCCTTTTGGGGTTTTGTATTAGATAGTATTCGTGAATGTCGTTTGTTTTGTCTTGTCGAACTTAGAAATAACTAAATAATTGCTCCTGAAACTCGTTGATACTTTGATAGTTTGTTTCCATTCTTAAAATCTTGAAACGTTTAAATGAAAAAAGCTCGACTAAATGATTTGAATAATATGAATTATTAATTATTTGAAATTATTTGAGTATTTAAATGGTTTTATCACTTATCTATCATTTATTATAGATTTATTATTCATCTCTCTCTCTCTCTCTCTTTATATATATATATATATATATATATATATATATATATATATATATATATATTCTTACTAAAATTTTCCAACAATTTCATAATAACTTCGAAAAATAACCAAAAATGACTAACAAATAAGTGGTTTATTTGAATTGGATATGCAATAAAATTCTTCGAATATAAATATTTTTCTGTAAATAAGTAAATACTTATCTTCTTCTTATATAGATGAAGATCGTTTCTTCAAAGAATATACATACCTTAAAAATGTATATAATATTAAATATTGCAGATAATACATAAAAGTTAGGGATTTTATGAATTTAAATACATTACTTAAATGCAACACAAATTAAAGCACGAAACTTACAATTACATTTTTTTTTCAGAATGCAATATAATAAATATCAAATGCAATTTAGTAAATCCAAATTACTTGTGGAAATCAATGCAAAAAAACTGTTTGTTTTTCCATCTGGAATGGTATTATAAATATTGTCTAGGTAAACTAACGACATTTTATAAAATTTCTATTTAATCTTATAAAAAAATTCCACAAACCAAACAAGTTTTTGTAATTGTGTAAACCTTAACAAAATGGACAAAACACTCACATTGAAACAAATTAAAATAAAGCTCATTCATATCCATAAGTACATATTTAGATTTCATACATATTCATTCTCCAGCATTTATTTTTCAGTACTATCAAATCTTTCTCTAAATGAAATATTACCAGAGCGAATGTAATGTAAATATAGCGAAGACAGTCAATCAATTTCGAATGGAAATTCTGTAAGGTTGTTAATAGATGAATAAAACCTTTGCTTTTAATATCGAGTCAACGCTTAACCTTTAGAAATTTCGGCTAACATATTTTTGTTTCGAAGTGACGACTCGCGCAGCTGTTTAGAGCATGGGTTCCCGGCTAAACAGAAGCAGCTGCACTTTTCCAAAACAGATTCAGAAGCATTGAGAGGGAAAGTATTCACCAGATTGGTTTCTCTTTCTTTTTAGCAATTGCTAGGAGGGAGATCCAATGTGTCGGAAGAAGTAAATTTAATAAAATCGGTTGAAATCCATGTGGCGTAAAGAACGGTTTCCTACGCATTTAAAAAAACACGTATCTGAACAGCACTTGCAAAGGGATTTAGCTATCGATGATATATGGAGTAGCAGTTGAAGAATTTAAATTCTTCTCTTTATAGTAGCAAAATAATAAACATAGAATTTAACATTTGTTATTCAAATCTTTATGAAAAAAAACAAAAAAAGAAGAAGAAAGAAAATCTTTGATTGTAAATGTATATACAATGATAAATGTATAATAATGTATAAATAATGATTTTTTTTTAAATTTCCATTTCCGATTTTTTTATTTGGCAAACAAAGTTTCGGAGCTCGAAAATTTTAAAGATGAAATAAAATGTCATATTTCTACGTCAGTCTTTAAAAAACGTATTTTTGTCAAAGAAACCTACTATTGCAATTTGCTGTCAATTAATACTATTACTGTCATATTAATGCATTTGCTGTCAAAGAAACATACTAATGCAACTTGCTGTCAGTTAATACTAATACTGTCATATTAATGTATTTGCTGTCAAAGAAACACACTAATGCAACTTGCTGTCAATTAATACTAATACTGTCATACTAATGTATTTGCTGTCAAAGAAACATACTAATGCAATTTGCTGTCAAAGAAACATACTAATGCAATTTGCTGTCAAAGAAACATACTAATGCAATTTGCTGTCAATTAATACTAATACTGCCATACTAATGAAATTAGTATGAAAGAAACATACTAATGCAAAGCTGGTAAAAGCTGGTAAAAAAAATTTTTACCCGTAAATTTTGGAGAAATTTTTAAAATTATATATTTTGAATGTTCAGATAGTTTCTGTATTTTACAATTACTTTGTTGATGCATTTAAAACCTGTAAATTAAATCCCATGTCCATAGAATTTTGTTTTGATATTTTTGTTCTAAAAGAAATGGTTTCATTAGTCTTCAAATTCTTTTCATAGATCTATACTTTTCCAAAATTCAGAATAATGTAGATAAGGGAACTGTTAAAGGAAAGCTGTTAAACTTGTAATGTGTTTTTTTCTTAGTGGGATAATTCAAAGTCTTGCTCCATAAGTTTTTTTTATGTACAACAAATGTTTTGTTTTATAAAAAATTTACCAGCATAAAATTTCCTTTTAAAGTTCTGATGCATTTCAAAATTTTTTATATTGCCATTCGATTACATTTAGATTGTGTTGTTGCAAACTTAGTGAATCATTTTTTAAAAAGAAACACAAAACATGAAATACGGAGTTTGCAATCATATAATCCAAATGCAACCGAATGAAAATATAACAAATTTAATTCATTATTATTATTTTTTAAATTTTACTTTTACAATCCATAGACATTCAGTTGAAATAAACAATTCATTTCAATAACCGAATAAAATTGAAACACTGCTATAATTTCTAATAATATGGTTAACCTATAAATTGAATAGTTACCAAAAATAGTTACAAGGAATCTTCGGACTGATTTTAGCTAAAGATTCACAAGTTTTCTTCCCATCATAACATATAGCAGCATATTCCAATAATTTTTATTTAAATATTCTCTTGCAATTATTAAAATAGAACAAGGCGAGGAATATTTTATGATAGAAAGAAGGTTTAATGTATGCAAGGACAAATAATAGAAAAGAAAATATTAGCATCTAAAATAAGTATTTAATAAAAATTTTAATTTTGAAATTTTTAAACATCTTTTTTCTTTGCCTAACTAATATTTAATCAATTTACATTTGTATTCTTTTAACAATAAAAAAACAAAATTGAGAAAAAAAGTCAATTTAATCGGTATTTTATAAAAACTAAAACATGTGAACTAAATGAAAATTTATGAACAATATTTCAAAACTTTAAGAAATGCATTAAATTTGATATGAAAGATAGTTTTAATGTTTTTTCTTAATTAAAGATTCCGTTAGTCCCTTTTCAAAGACTATTAAAATTAGAATTTAATAGGAATACTGTTTTATATAAAAACATGTAAAAATGTATTTCTATGTCTGTTCATAATATATTTTCTTTGAATATTTATAACAAAAAGATAAGGATTACTTTTGTACTACCGGGAGATGAAATATAGCATTTCACTAACAGGATTAATAAAATTAATTTCTTATATCCATTTTTCCAGGAAGAATAAATTTCTGGAAAATATATATCGAATCAAGAATTCAGTATCATAACTCTTTAATCATGCATCAGTATGAATTCTTACTCATGCATATTCCTGTTGACATTTTCTAATCATTTCTGTTAGACTAAATTAAATTTGAAATGCATGAGAATTGTCATGCATTTTAAATTCAAAATGAAATAAATTACTCTTTAAGAAATAAAGCACAGAATACCTATTAAATCTTCTTACTTTAATGGAAAAACGAACAAAAATTTTATGAAATGCTTGTGATTCTTATATCAAAATAAAAATTCAATAATGTTCTCTTAAGTTCTTAATAGAACATCATTACTTTTTTGTGCGAAGACACTTTTTCCAGACTATTCATGTTATCAAAGAATTTGATGCGAACCTGTTTAATTTTATAAAAGAATAAAAATTATTTACTTTATTATTATTTTTTATCTGATGACAATCCATTTGTAGGTATACTAAGGGATTTTCTTAACCAGTAATTAGTAATCAATTTATAATATGGAATCTTTATAGATATTTTGTTTTGCCTATGAAACAATTATTGATTATTTAAAAAAAACTATCCAGATATATGAGACCGTAACTGTCATAGCGTTCACAGGAATGGAATAAAATATTATTTCAAGGTATTTTCAGGTATGCTATCTAGAATCAAAAGAAAAACAGCAGTTAAACTCTGACAATCACAATAACAGTGAAAAAATTTCAAAATTTTGAAATGACTACATCAATTTTTTAGAATATACTCTCCATAACAAAGAAGACTAAATAGAATATTATAGATACTCGCAGCACTAAAATCACCAGCGCCAGATAATTTAAAATATTTAATAATAAATAATAAAATATATAATAATATTAAAAAAAATCAATAACAGTAGATAAGCAACAGACAACAAATTATTTTGTTGCGCTTCAAAAATATAATATTTAACCACTTCAACAACGATGACGATTTGCATTTACCAGATGATTCCTAAAACCAAAACACGCAATATGCTAAGAAGAATCTTTTAAATTTCTCGTCTCTTGAAGGAACACCAAAGTTTTCTTTTTTCTTCTTAGATTATGTAACGGATTGTACATTTTGCCCTATAGGTACCATTACAACTCGATTTATTCTTTATTTCATAGGGAACTAGATTCATTCTTTATGGGGAGCACACATTTTAGAATTAAAAATAATAATTTAAATATTAGTTATATACATTTTATACAACATGATTTTTGTAAATAATATCGATTTATTTGATTAAAATAGACTGCTATAATGATTGATAATTTTTAATTACATAAAATTCACCGGAGGAAAAAAATATAAAATCTTTTTTTGAAATTTCAGGGATTTCATCAACTTGAGCATTTTTGTTAATTAAAAAAAACTAGATAAATAGGCTTGTTAAATCTCCACAATAATCAGAAAATTTTCCATAAAAGTACTTTATTTGTGTGTAAATCTTTATTTTAGAATAGCTAATGTTGAAGTGGTCGATATTTTATTTTATACTTTATTTGTCTAAGTTGCAATTACTTTTTCCCCAATTCAACAAGGAATCTACACTAGAAAATGCATAGATATTTTTAAATAAGTCAATTCTAATTCCTTACTCCTATGAAAACCACAGAATAAGATCAATGTATTCTATCTTTCCTCACATGATGGCAATCACATATTGAAACAATTTCTACATAATCTAGCAGCATTACTTATTAAACGAATGCTAAAAAGAAGAGTGTTTATTTATTCTATCTTTCTACATGTGTTAACAATAACATATTGAAACAATTTCTGCGCGATCTAGTAGCACTACTTATTAAACGAAAGCTAATAAGAAGATCATATTTAGTTATTTACGTACTTACTTATTTATTTGTTTGTTGTATAAGCTTTGTCGTTATAGTTTCGAAAAATGAAATGAGATGCTGTTAATTAGCTACTGGAAACTTGTCTTTGCCTAATTAAGACATGTTTTTAATTGCATAAAAATAGTTGATTCATTTGTTTGTTTTGTTGATCACATCTTAGAAGCATCAAACATTCTTTCTTCAACTGCAGCAGATCGATCAATGATACTTTTTTTGTCACAATAACTAGTTTACGAAAGCGTGATATCTTATTGAAAATAATTAAAGGCACTTAATTGCTGTAATCGATCGAAGAGTTATGAAAGATATTTCTTGCGTTTTAGTCCATGCTGAGAAAAAAACTTATCGCACTGAATTATTTCGGACATTTTTTATTCTCGATGTGTAAATTTAAGTCATCAACCAGTTTAAACCGGTTTGAATCACGATACTTCTCTGTTGGTCTTTAACCCTCCATAACATATATGCTTATACATATAAATTTCTTAAACTTTCGTTTTCAATTTTTCTATCTGGAAAACAAAGTTTCGGAGCTCAACTGATTTTGAGATGAAATAACAGCTACGATGTTGTAGTTCTTCATCAACTGTTTAAAAACACATTTGCAGTCAAAGAAGCGTACTTAATAATAATACAATACTGGCAAAAGCGGGTAAAAATAATTTATGCCCATAAAATTTGGATACACCAAAGCCTCCGCACCAAAAAGATATTATGTTTTCATATGATGACAAAATTGCTCACATACTAACGTAAGCAGTCAGTAGATAATATAAAATAATTGAGCATGATCAAACAAAAATATAATATTCGAAATACACATGCATTTAGGATTAGAAATTCAAATTTGTGTTCAGTGTCATGTTTTCTTCTCTCTAATGACAAACTAATAATTAAATTTTCCGTAGATATGCAATCCAACATAAAAGATAAATTATAGTGCATTTTTAAAATCAAAGAAAGAACTTGGAACTTTTTATAAACAGTACAAGTACGAATCATAATACCTGTGCCATTTGAAAATCTGTTATATGGAGTGATTTTATGATTACTAACTCTTACATTACATAGGAAATGAACTAGGTAATTGCAACTTCTTTGAAATTACATGCAGATTTACTACAGATGCTGCCCGAGAATTGTTAGATACGCAACATTATGAAATTCAGCAGAATAGAAATGACTAATTATGATATAAACAGGGTATGCAAACGTATCGTGTGTGCATGTGTGTATGAGAGAGACCGAGATGTATTCATTAATGGCCACATATACTCAGTATTGCTGTATCATGACTTCATTCTTTACTCTGATAATGAAAAAATAAATGACTTCCATATTTGTTAGAAATGTAATATAAAAATAATGACATCACAACAAACTGTGTCTTTATCAAAAGGAACAATTTACCACACAAGACTTATTATTTACTTAGATAACTAAAGTAAGCGCTTGGTATAAGACTGTATTGCTGTGTGGACTGGTGGGAGAATCAAACATAGTAGTGGTATTCATAAAAGTATAAGCAATACAAAATGGAAATACAGGCTTCATTTCTGTAGCATATTCCCTTTTAATGACTGCACAATGTAAGTGATTGGAAAAGAAAAGAATATACTTTTCTAATTTCTGAAAATATCAGAAAAAGAAGATTTATTTGCTCGTGATTTTCGAAATCGGGGCTTCACAAAAATATCAAAAGGGAAAATAAGATTAACTGTCACAATATAACTTTATTCGTTGTTTAAAATCTCTTCTCTGTAGTATATATTACATATAAGGTAATTTTTTAAATTCCATCTATTTACATATTTGTTGTTGCGCCAGCACCGATAGCAGTATAAATAAGACATTCCTCAGTGTTGTCTGAACATGATTTTTAAGTTATTCGAAGAATAAAAATTATATTGAGACATTTTTTTTTAAATCTCAGAAATAACATTTTATTTTTATGAGCGTGTTATATGACATCACATTCGCTCGAAGCATGAACAAATGTGCATTTTAAATATTCTTTTTTATGTAGGATTGTACATTAGATGAAATTCTGCACTAAATCATTAACACTCGATAAATTTGAGTGTGACATTTTCTTTCATATTGAACTTTTTGAAAGAAATTACTCTAAACTTAGAATTTGCCACTAATTCTCGACTCTATATAGCTGTAAGAATTTTTAGTGCGTAGCTAGGAGTCGTTTCTCTATACCTAGACTTCAAATTCATGACCATAGCTCTAATTTTTCTGAAAGTGAGAGGTTAAGTGGCAAATGTGAGAGGTTCTGAATGTGAGAGGTTAAGTGGAAGATTTAGCTAAAGGTTTTTAATGAAAATTTCTTATAACTTAAGTTTGAAATGGAATAAAATGAATGTTTATTTAAAGTAAATTATATAAAGTCGATTTTGATATAAAAACCTAAAACTTGAGAACTTGTGAAATAAAGATGACTTTTATACATTGAAAGACGATTTTGATTAAATAGTTGGTTAATTTGGGAAAATATAACAATATATAAACAGGCAAAACTCGTCGATAACAAATACTGTTACAAGCGGACGAACTCCATGGAAACGCACAGAAGCAGAAGCCGTTGGCGATGGCTATGAAAAGCTTGGCGACAGCCGAGTTGATTTGGAGAAAAGAATAGTCTGGTAGCCGCTGGATTTTTTCACGACGCTTATACCTGTTTTCACGCACTCGCTCGCTAGACTATATAAGGGACGAGCTGCCGTAGTTATGGCAGTTATTTTATTTCCTTTTGGAAGAGAAGTGTATCGATGGACTTGTAGATTAATTTTTTTTCTTTTTTGTTATTAGTGAGCTGCGTTTACGTTTGCTGTTAACGTTGTATTAGTGAGCTTGCTGTGATTTACTGTTCACTGTGCTATACGATATTTATTTTGCAGTCTGTTTTTATTGTGCGTAAGGCTTGCATTTATGCTTAAGTGACTGTTGACTGCTGGTTTGTGTTTGTATAAAGTTTTACTTTATCAAGTCATCCTGTAAATATTTGTAAATAGCTTTAAATAAATTTTTTTGTACTGTCCTCAAGTAAAGTCCATTAAATCCGACCCTGCTACGCTAAAAACGTAACAATACATAAAAATTAAAACAAAAGCTGAATAAAAGGAGAATTATTAAAAAAGGTTTTGGCTAAACAATCTGAGCATATAACTTTACCTGCATTCTTTATTAAGGAAATAAACTGAACAGCCATTTTAGAGATTAAACAATTAAATATTTCTTTAAAGTTATTATTAGTATTTACAGATATTGATTTCATCAAAACATTATCACTCTCTATCATTTACCTAAAGGGATACTAAATGCCTTTCTAAAAAGAAATATTACATAAAAATTCATTTCCATACGTAAATTGAGTTTGGTTTAAATTCCCTTCGTTAACCTTCAAGTTTTATAAACATATTAGCCCCATTATTACAGCCTAAAGGCACAAATTAGACAATTAACCCCATCCTCCTTCCGGCTTCGTGACATGAACACGTATCTTAAAGCAACCTTGATTAAAGATAATTTTCTAAGGTCGTAGGGTGAAGAAGAATTTATTTCTCTCGTTACACAACATTTTATGCTATCGTTGTCCAATTCTTAATATCTGAATTATATTGAAGTTGTCTGCTGGTTTGGAGACGAAGAATAGTTCTCCTGGTTGGAAGCATTGACTATTTATTAAATTAATCATGAAAATAGTCAAACATGTTTTAAATTGATAGAATGTTTTTTAATCAATATAGTCGTTCATAGAGTGAGGTAATGATTTCATCATTGAGTGATTGCTTGGAGATAAAAAAAACTGGCAGGAGTAAAATAGTAAAAGCATTAATGATGGAAATCACTTCCCTATTTTTTCTTCTTTTTTGTCAGTCTGGCTGAAATTGAGAAGTGTAAGTTTATATATGCCTCGCTTTAAGAAATTCTTAAAAGAGAAAATGGTTTCTATAAATTAAAAAGAATTTATTTCTCTTTGCATATCAAAAAATCTGCGATTTGAGAAGACATATGTTCTTAGGTAATGCATTTTCTTTCTATTTAATAAGGTTTCTTTCCCCTCTACAAAAATAAATTATAGTAATCAATTTTTTCATTCCTTTTCGAAAGTATTTTTTAAATAATATTTTCGAAAGGTGGACCTTTTATATTCTAGAATACATAGCATTATTTTAATTACATTATTATTATATATTAAATAATTGCATTATTTTAACTATATTTTTTTACATTTTGCAATGCTTAACTGTTAAATAATCAATGTAGCATCTATAACAACACAAAATTCCCAACTAGATTATTAAGATACATGCATAAGAACTTCGAACATTTAGAATAAAAAAAACACCATGTAAATATTGTACAATTAATTATGATTAAAGTAGGCAAAAGTATAAGGTACATTTTATTTAATAGACTTAATATTTGAATTGGTTTATTTATAGAACTGTTTTATTTTGTTTCAAAGATTGTTTTTGGAGAAATTTCATTATTTTTTTATATTTACTATTAGTACTATTTTCGCAAAATCTAATTGAATTTCTTATGAAAAGATATTTTGGATTAATATCAAAGGCATATTGTTTATACAAATTTGGTTTAACAATTTGTTCAGTTTATACTTCACTTTCTGAATAAAGAAAAGTAATATATTGATTTAGAAAAAAAATAGTTGTTTCATAATCTGAATTTTTTTAAAAAAAAATTTATGTTACTTATCATTTGAATTCCAATATTTAAAGAATTGACAAAAACATAGTTTATATTTCAGTTCAGAAACCAGAGTACTATTTTCCTTATATTGTCTGCTGGGTATTAAACAAATAATGTGACGACTCCCTAAATTAGAAAAGTTTACTTTATATCTCTTTTTGAAACAAAAGGTCTCCTTTATCATTTAAAAAGATAATTTGCCACTTAACTATATATTCTGGCCTCATAATTTTTTTTCAGTTTTTTGTGTGAAAATATTCAAAAATATAATAATTTTAGCATTTTTTCAAAAACATTCATTCCAGGCGTAGCATAGCCTTAAAGAGATGTCCATCAAGAAGATATATTTTTATTTGAAAATAAAAAACAAAGAAAATTATTTAAGCACGAAACATTAAAATGTGTTTTTAAAAGATATTTTTATTTATCAGCGTCAAATGAAATTGTTAAGTGTTGATTTCCCCCCCGGAATGGTAAATACTTTTAAAAATCCAGAAAATAGTTAACAATTAACTAAATAACTAATTAATTCAAGCAAGAAACAATAATAAATTTTAATTTATGGAGAGGAATTATATTGAACGTATATATATCCTAATATTTATTTAGGCCATAGTGCAGTAAAATTCATAAATTGCCTTATTAAAAATGTCAAATATAATTATAAACTGGGATGGAAAAATACGTAATTACTGAAAATAATTAAGTTCCCTAATGATATAATTTATTTTGGCTGGAGCATTTATGAAAGTCACCAAGAAAATCAATAAACTGATACAAATTTTAGAATTACAATCATTCTTAATCAAGGCTGTTTGATTCTTCAGGATTGCTGATTTTCATATTATTAATCAATAAATTCTAAAATTCTACTTGTTTTTCTTATATTCGTTAAAGCTACAATATTATAATCAAATAGAGAATAAAATAATTTTTTGAATACCTATATTTATTTCATGATATTTAATTTAACTATGAATTAATTTGGAACAGTACATTAATCGTGAAAATAAATAAATCCTAAAAATAAATATTTTGCCAAAAGAATTTACCAAATCATTAAGAAAATTTATGACTAATAAATTTAAAATTTATTTCAGAGTTTCAAGAGATAAGAATTCAAGAAACTTAAAAAATGGTTATTAAAAAGACCATTTAAAAATCCCCTTTTGTAAAGTTCTTTTTTTAAAGTTGTTTAAATTTACATCATTTTCGGAAGTCAGAATAAAAGAAATTTTCTTACTCCAAACGCGCACTCTGACCTAAATCCTCGAAACGAGATTTTAATTACACTCGCTTTTAGAAATTTTAATCCAAAGCAGTTTTGCTCATCTGGATTGGAACGTTTTGTATAATTAAAGCTTTCAACTCTGTAAATTGAGCTTAGAACTTCTAAGCGATATACTAATTTTATTTTGTATCAACTGACAGTGAAAGTATTTGCAAATTATTTTCACTTGTAAAAGTGGATAATTTTTCATGCAATTTTAATACTCTCGCTACCATGATTCATTGTCTATATCTCGACAGTCAATTTAATTAATTGTGCCTTTAAGTTTTGTCTTAACTGTTGTCCGCAAGTGTTCACATATGTAGAAAGTAACACAGGTGATGGATGCGTGGTCACTGTGTTATCTATAAACCTGAAAAATATTCAAAGATTATTTTATCACATATTTGTATAAAGAAGCGTACGCATTCAACAGCCAGGCAAAAAGGTCTTGATTTAAAATTTTTAAATAAATATTTCAGAATTGAATATATTTTACATTTAGAAAACTCTAAAATGGACGAAACTATGTAAAGGAAAAAATATAATTTTAATATTTAAATCAATTTCTACTGTTCAAAAGTACTGTGATTGATGTATTGGAATATTTAAAATCCTTCCAGATTATTTCAATTACTTTTATATCAAGGCATATATTTTCATTAAGATTGTGGATAAAATACAATTAATATTTCGGCTAAGAAAATATACGCTATCCAAATTCCAATACAATTTCTTCAATTTCAATTGATGAAATATAAATTAAATAATAAAAATATTTCTAAAAGTTGAATTTTTTAACCTACTTTTACCAGTATTGCATTATTATTATATACACTTCTTTGAAAACAGATACGTTTTTAATAGATTGAACAGTTTTATTAGTATTTATTATGAAGAATGCTTCTCTAACAGCAGATACGTTTTTAAAAAGTCGAAGTAAAACTACGACATCATATTTATTATTTCATCTCAAAAGCTGTGAAGCTCCAAAATTTTATTTGCCAACTAGAAAATTTTTAAAGAAATTTAAAAAGCAGAAAGCAGATTTCATGCAGAAGGTAGGTGGAATTTTTAGTTTCTTTTTATTTCATCAAGAAATTAGGAATGACGAATCAGGAATGAACACAACACATAGAAACTGAATGACGAAAAGCTTATTCAACCTTTATCCCTCTGAATATATACTATTTTATTTTAATAAGGATCTTAGGCGCATGTCAATCGCATGTACAACTCGTGCAATGGAGTCACAGGGATCTTTTAATGGATTGTGCTAAGTTGGACAATTTCTATCCCAACACTTGGAGTCTAGGGAAAATGGGGAAGTAGCTGGCGTTTAACCGATTGAGAAATTTTACAAAGCTTCTATTGAATTAATTATGGACGAAATTAAGATAAAGCTTATATATATATATATAATTACCGGTTAATTACTTAAATTAATAAAGATAAATAAAATAATGATTATCTCACATGATAACTTTAAATTTGAGATCGTCAATTTCAATTTATTTTTATTTATCTTTTGAACGTTTTAAGGGAAATTAAATAAAATAAAAAAATAAATAAAATCTTTTCCCTAAAAGATGATACCACTAAATTCTAAAAATAAATAAATTATAAAAAATCTGGGAATGAATGAAAAGAACCACAATCTGAATACTTTGGCGAAATCTTACTGACAGCATAAATTTCTAGAATAAGCCACTCTACTGAGTCAAAAGTTCTTCGATTGTTATAAATCCATAGTATTATTGTTTTTATTTGTGTCTCTCTCAACATTTTAGAGAGTCATTTCTTATTTCGATTAAATCAGAGCGAGATGCGTTTACGGAATACTATCTAATCCTTCTTCCATAGCAGCAATCAACTCTTTTATAAAAGAGAAAGAAGAGCAGTTTTCGCGAAAAACCACTTCCCTCTGAAATCTTAAATACCCACGCATAAAACATGCGAGAACAAGAACTTAGCATATTTATAAAACACCTTTCAAAAGTCTATCGTCAGCTTGGTGGAAAAGGTCAAATAAACCGATACAAGAGAGAAAAAAAAATCTATCGATATTTCTTTTTTTTTGTTCAATCAGTAAAAAGGGGTGTAGAATTTAGCTTCCATAAGTTTAAGATACAAGAAAATGTGAAGAACTATATTTTCAGGTGTGTTTTTTTCTTATGATAAGTGGATAAAACTTTTGCACAGAGTCAGAAATCTGTCTGTGCCTAAAATCTTCTCTGAGTTCTTGCATAAGAATATGTGATGTTTTCAAACGGAATGCATTTGAAATATATGAATATAAGGAAAGAAAAATATTGCTTGAAGTTGCTATAAATAGTTCTGGTATTGAATAGGTTTTCATGGAAATGACTCTTCACCGAAAGGCATCGAATCAAACTTTATAAGGGTGTGAAATATTCAACCAAATTTTAGATGCGGTAGTTGTGCATATTTCATAGTTCTTTTCTTTCAAAATAAGGCATATATTTGGTGGTATTTGAATTATGAATGAATGCAACAAGACAGTTGTTGCCAAGAATCATAATATTTTTCCTAAGGACACGAACCATTTTTGGAAAGTGGTCGAAACATTAATATTTTAGAAAAGCATTCCTCACTATCAAGCGCACTTGCTTGAAAATGGAGCAATGGAATTAGTTTTCGAATTATGAATGTAAGCGTGCATATGTGTCACAACTTTAACAAGTGACAAATTTCTAAGCTTTCATACTATTTTTACAGACATGAATAACATGTAAAAATTATTCTGAAGTTTGGGGGTTATTTCTCTAAAAGTCATCTTTATGCTAAGTAGTGTGAAAGTTATTGAAGTTTTTATATAAAAATGCTAGACAAAAACTTTGGAAATCATCTCTTCAAATAATTTATAAGTAGAATTTTGAATTTAATGATATCTTTATCACTGTTCATTGATGTATTAACATTTTTTTAATATATTAAAATCTTTGCTAATATTCATTGATGTATTAACCTATTAATCAATTATTGTATTAATATTTTCGTCAGTTGATGAATTATTATCTTAATCAATAGATGTATTAACATTTTCTTCAGCTGATGTTTAATATTCTTTTCAGTTTTTGTATTAATATTTATTTAAATAAATGACAGTTAAATAATTAACATTTTTCCGCTGATTTATCAATATTTTTTAATTAAATGACAATTAAAAAATTTTTAGTTGATGTATTAATATTTCCTTAATTAAATGGCAGTTAAGTAATTAACATTTTCTTCAGTTGATGTGTTAATATATTTTTAATTAAATGGCAGTTAAATAATTAACGCTTTCTTCAGTTAATGTATTAATATCTTTTAAAATTAAAGTGACAGTTAATTAATTGTTAAATTTTGAATTAAATTGGAAATAAATAAAAATCAAACGTCTTTCCATGTAAGAAGTATGTTGCCGCATTCTAGGAGTTTAAAAAGCCAATTATGTATAATTAATCTTAAATTCAAAATAAATTCGAATGTTTATTTAGTTTCTGAATATCTATCAATTGTAAAAACCGCTAAGATTTTAAAAAAGTTTCTGTTATTTGAAAAAGTCAATAGAATTTAGACAGAGGGATATGTTATTAAAGCCTTTACATTACAAATGTATTCAATAAACACATGAGGGTTCCAGAAGCATCTAACTGAGTATTGTCATACAGAAAAATTATTTTCCTCATTAAATAAGCACATGCAACCATTTCTTGGTTGCATGTGCTTAATGATTTGTTCAAAACACTGAATCTGCTATTGCTATCAAACACAATTCTAACAATTGGTAATATTTGTCCTTTTATGCATTAAAATACTACGCAATTCTAATAAATTTTCCTTTTGCTTTTTCTGATTGACAAATATACAGATGAATTTAAACCCAGTTATCAGAATAAATCTCCCTATATGTATAATAATCCTTCAAATATAAAACCTTTCAAAATATATTGCAGAAATATCGAATGAGTAACAGAAATTCTAACAGTAATTATTATTAATAATTTTTTGGAAGATATTAATTGAAATTGTTATTAAATGTCTGTCGTCGATACTCAAAACAATGTGTTTAAATTTATATCATAATTAAATAAATAAATGGATATGAAAAGTTTTTTATACGTAGTTATAAGAATGATCCTGGTTATCAAACTCCATTTATATGATGATTAAATAGATGATATTAAAAGTAAATTCTAGCGTCTAGAAGGATTTGATTTATCAAAATTGATTACGAAAATATCAGATGAAAATGCGATATTAGGAATGATGTTTTCAGAAAGAATAAGAACAAAAAAAAATAAAATCTTTGATAGAAATTCCTAGAATTTAACTTCAGAATATTGAAAATATGAAAACATTTATAAATTTCCATCAGTTTTTCAAAATAGGTGAATAATTCATTAGGGATCATATTCTTGCATTCTTTCAGAAATTAATATTTTATTTATATAGAAGAAAAGCATAAAATGAAAAAAAAATATTTTTCAAGCAGGAATTTCATTTTGATGATAATTCTGGATGTATTTCTTTTTATCTACTTACGTTTCAGAATGATATCTAGGGTTTATTATTTTTTTTCAAACTCTCTACAAAATTCATTTATTTGCAATTTCAGAGCTAATTTCAAAATAATATTTATTATAATACTAAAAAGTAAAGAAAAATATATTTGAAAAATATGAACAAATACTCCAGTAATCTTTAGTTTTATTGATTTTACAACTTTTAATACCTGTTTTATTTTGCATTTTTTGTAAAACAATGGAAACACTATATTGTATAAAACAAACGATCAGTATTAAAAAGAAATATATGGTACGAAATTATTAAATTAATTATTAATGTATAAATTAATGAGTTATTAAAGTAAATATTAATGAACTATTAAAGTACAAATTAATGAATTATTAATGTATAAGTGAAACTGCTATATGAATTATTAGTGTAACTGTTTATTGTATTGATTACTTTTGCATTATTTCAATATATAATATGAAAGGCCTTATTGCTTATATGACGTGAAATGTATGTATACACTGATGTTTTATTAAATGTATATTATAATTATGTAAGGTATTTATATATATTAAATATTTATTAAGAATGTATAAATAATTGAATTTTTAATGTATTAATGAAATTAATACATGAATTATAGTGCAATTATTTATTGTATTGTATGAATATAATATACGAAAGGTGTGTGTGCTATTGATGATATCGAATTAATTTAACTCCTTTTTTGGACTATAAAAAGTAAGAACCTAAATGCTTTCTGCATTAATAATAAAAGCAATATCATGAAATTTTATATACATGAAAAAAAAACCAGTTTTATTTAGATCATTGATTTTTTTTTACTCTTTAGAAAATTCAGCAATTCAATTTTTTTCACTTACTTATACAAAATTTAAACAAAAAAAAAAG
>JAOUZG010002851.1:9239982-9269032 GCA_026289955.1 Argiope argentata | reverse complement strand
TATATATATATATATATATATATATATATTTGTTTTATTTTGTTAAAGTATACATAAAAAAGATCATTTCATACTTTGAAATTTAAAGAACCCTCCTTTTAACCCTCATTAATTTCATGTCTAGGTAAATGTAATCTAGGCAAAATGTTCTACAGAGTTAGATTGTTTAAAACCGAAAATAATGAATAAAATGCTTAAAAATTTCTTTGCTACCATGATATAAGGACTTTATATGTCGATATATAAATGAACTCAGCAAGTCACATTATAATTATAAATTCAAAACTCTTATTTTTCTGAGAATAGTTTCTTCTTATATCCTTCATTATGAGTACAAATACAAATTCTCGTTATATGCACAGAAATCTCAAAAACAAGAAAAAGAAACGTTTACGAATAGGTAGAGTTTAAGTACTAAATATACTAATTATTACTAAAAAGTCATTTCGAATTTTATGTTCCAAGCTTGGCATATGTTTCATTATGATTAAAAAATTTCAGAGACATTATATTTCGTTTATTTCTGATTTTCGAAATTTAAGTTAAATGATCTGATACTGTTATTTTATAGAAATTCTTGTAATTATTGTAGCAACTTTAAACATATTGGTTTGATGAAAGTAATAGTAACCAGACACCTGATATTTTTCTGAAAATTTTTAGATTGCATTTTGAATTTCCTATAATTCTTAATATAATGTGAGAACAAGATTTGTTTTAATTTGATGTTTTTGAAATCTTAAAATGCATTGGCAACAAATTGGAAATTTATCAGTTCTGAGACATCGGTTTTTTACTTTTAGGGTTGTTAGAAAATAATGCAGAAGTTTGTCAAATTTGACGTTTTATCACCAAAAAAAATCATTTTAAAACTGAAATTTCATTTTTAATTAAAGTTTGTATTAATGGCAACGCTGTTACATTTTTAAGAATGTTTTTATCATGTAAGAACCTGATGCTGTAATGGTTTGAGATTTTCAATACAAAATGATGGTCAAAAATTGGCGATTTGTCCCGTTCGGAGCATTAATTTCCGCTTTTAAAATTATTAGGAAACAGTAAAGTTGTTTGTCATAATCGGCGACTTTTCATCAACAAAAAAATAAAACTTCACACAATTGTCCACCATGTACCCGATACTCAATATATCGACGCATGCGTACTATGATTATCACATGATTGTTTCGAGCATGTTTAAATTGTTTAACAACTTAAATTAATTAACTCAAACGATGCCTTAACAATAATAATGTTCTGACAAGATAACATGAAATTCGAGAAAGCTGATCTCAATTTTTATTCTTCTTCTTATTTATTTTATAAATTTGAGATTCCGTAAACGTTTTTAATTATTCAATATTTCAAGATTTATATAAAACATGTAAATAACCAATAATAAATGAATATTGAGAACTACATATTTAGTACATAATATATTTTGTTCACTGAAAAAAAGGCCTACAAATTTGCAGTTAGTAGTTTCAAAACATCTTTGATTATCTTATCATTTTTAAATAATTATTTTATTAAAATAAGAAACAAACGTAATTTAATTGATGAATAGTCTAATTTATTGAAGGTTCTAAACAGTTAGATTTTCAGATCACTTTTATTCTAAATTATTTTATCTTCAAAAAGAAACCCACATATAAGAAGGTGAAAACATGCATTCCTAATACGACTCAAAGAAATTTCAAAATGAAACGAAGTATTAAGCGATCCAATTTCTGCAGAAAATAGTTTAAACGATAACTCTGCAAAGTTCATTGATTAATAAGAAAAATGCATTTTCTAAGATATATACAAATGCTGTTATTAAAGCTAGAACTTTATGATCAGTCAAATATTTTTAAGTGACTTTCATACTATCCATAATCTTAAAGTTTATGGTTTTAGAAACTTGCTATTTTTCAATCCCTCTTCTCATGTATAGTTTTTAGAAAATGATAGTTTAGATAGTTAAAATAAATTCCATTCATTAACTATTTAATCTTAGAACACTATTTAAAATTAAAGCATTAAAATTATTGTAACATTTTCCTTGCTTGGAGAAAGATAAACCATATTTCATTATATTGAGTATAATGAATGTTAGTTTGTTAGACTTTTTTATTATTTATCTTTGTTGTTACTCTAGACAAATAAATATAAAAATTTATTTTCGTTAATATAATATGAATATCACTACAAAGAGAATTGAAATGGTAATCAAGATTTAATCACTGAAATGAGTTGATACACTATTGGAATCAGTATATTATTAATATGAATAATGTAATTTACGTTCTTTTTAGATCACATCCAACTTTAAGTAATTTAGGCAGTTTTATATCAATAAACCCTGCTACGATAAAGCATTGGTCTATTTCAAGAAATTTTAATTATCATTTAAGTATTGCTTGAAGTAAAAACTGACTAAATGTAAAAATGAAAATATTTTTCATTAATCAGCTATATAGTCATAATTGGATACAATTATTAAAAATTATACCAATAATTGTAAATTGCCACAAGAAATTAGTAAATAACTGAATGAAGAAAAATTTAAACAATATAGAAGACAGTTGCATGGTTCTTTTGCATTTAAATAGTTCTAATACCCTCCTTACAAGAGCTACATCCATTTGATAGTCCATTTCTATATCTTATTATTTGGGTGACCGTAATATTACACCAGTGGGTATAAATATAATCAAATTTACCTTACAATATTTTGAGTAAAATAGACTGTAGCGAAATAGCATGCAATATTAATATATGAAAATAATTAAATTTACCAGTAAATTATTTATCTTTCTGATGCATTGATTTTACTTTCCCTTCGTTCTTAAATTGCATGAAAGGCAGTTATAACCAGTTAAATTTTAAATAAATATGCTAAAAGTATCTTACATTATAATATATTTAAAAAATTGGCATCCAAAGAAAGGAGAAAAATGTAATGAATGAAAAGAAATGCAATATTTCCAAATAGAGCAAAATTAACAAATATAAAGCTGCAGTAGTAAATTCTGTTTAAGAAACGCAGATTGCAAATGGAAATTTATCAGGGTCCAAACTCCCGTGGAATCTCTCTTCGTTTGAAAATTTCTTTAAAGCTGAAGAATCTCCGAATTCGAGTGGAAGTGCTCAATGGTGTGAGCGAAACGAACTGCTGCATTAAATGCACCAGAGTACGAAGGGAAAAGGCAATCAAATATCTTTACATGTCACATAAAATCTTAAGGGTGACACTGTTTATAGTGGATTTATTTCGAAGATATGTAAATACTTGGTAGTAGCATTCGTGGTCCTGATAGGAAGACACATATCAAGATATTAAATCTTGTCTAGAAGGAACATTTTTGTAGAACATGGAGGTTTAGATCTGATGAATTTTTTTTTACGTATTGTATGAGAAGAATTGCCATTATTTAAAAAGGATTTATCAGCTAATAGAATTAGTGATCTATTCACTAAACCGGAATCAAATTCTGGTAAATCTTCATGGAATGTTTTAATAACTTTATTCGAAAATTATTAATTATTTGTTATTTATAATAATAATTACAAATTATTTGTTATTATTATTTACAAATAATAATAAAAAATAATTAATAACAAATATTAATTATTTGTTATTATTATTTGTAAAAGAAAACCATTGCAATGCTTTTACATTTTACAAAAGTATATATTTTAAACTAAAATTATTTCTTATTTATAAATTTACGTTTACTGAATTCAATATATTTTCTATATTTTATTTCCAGTCTTGAAATGGTTATGAATTCCAGATAATTAAAAATGTACGTATATTTATACTGGATAAAAAGATATTTTCAGAAACAAAGTGTTGTAGATTTGCAAACATTTAAATTGCAGCTTTTATCTTGATAACTTAATACATTTAACAATAATTTCAAGTTTATCAATTTTAACACCTGAAAATAAATATTGTTGGCACATATATATCTAATGCAATAAGAGAGTCTCAGCATAAGCAAAAAATATTTTGAAATTTCACGTTATAGTTATAAAGGGAAGGAGATTGCAAGAGATCTCACATTTATAACAATAATTTTCACATTTAAAATGTAGTTTTTATTTTGGTAATTTAATATCATATATTTTATGTCAACAATAATTTCAATTTTATAAATCCTAACGCTTAAAAATAAATATCGTAGGTACATATACCGTAAAACATTTAAGGAATCTCTGTTAAGCAGGAACTTCTTTGAAATACCACTTTATATTTAAAAAGGAAAGAAGATTGTAATTACAGTAACTTCAAAATGTTTTACTGAAAACTAACAAACTGAAAAATATATAATTTTATACTTTATTCAAATCTGAAATGATGAATTAAGAATTCTGATTCGATATATACATTATTGAACAAAACCTTAAAGTATTTTTTGATTTTAGCAAAATCCGTCAAATTATACTTTATTAATAAATAAATAAATATTATAAGGAGGAATTTTCACTGAAGTAGTTTATGTAAAGCAGCCCTTGGGTATGGAAAACTTTCCAGCTTGGAAAATATTTCGCAATTAGAGTTTCGTAAATATTTACTATCACTCGAAATTTATTAAGTTTTATATTTCACTCACCACTTCACCATCTTTGAGAGAGGATTCGCGTTAAACCAATTTAATGTGTTGGTGCAGTATAAAATATCAATTTAAATAATTAAAAATTCCAACACCTTTTTCCGAAACTCCGTGCTGAAATAATAAATAGTTTATCTCGATGTCTTGTAAACTAAAAACAAATTTCCGAATTGAAATTATAGAGACGAATTCAAATCTCCCATTTTAGAATATCATTTATTCCCTCTAGTGTTCCTGGGGAACAAATCTAATTGAAATTACTTTGTCCTGAGTGTGAGACAGGATTGTTCGGTTACTAATTTTACTATAAATAAGGAAGATAGCGATAAATCGGTATTTGTCTCATCGATGTCCTCTTTTGCTGAGTAAGAAATCGAATATCTAAATTGCAAGGGATAAATCTTGAATAGCAAGTAAATACCGCTCTATATTCTGGTATGATTAAAGTAGATGTTGTTTTAATGATTTCTAATTCAAGTGATAAGGCTTTTTATTAAAACCTGTCTCGTTATTTTCAGAAACTGCATCTGGAAAAGTATATTTGTTTAACAAATTTGATCTTTGGAGAATTTTTAATTTTTAAGAAGTGTTAGGTCATCTAAATATTAATGCTCTATTAATGCTTTTCCCAATTAAGGATAATTATTTTTAAAAATCTGCTTTTCCATATAATTTCTAGATATTTTTATCTTACTTTTTAAAAAATTCTAATCAATAGGTATTACTTTACTAAAACTTATAACTTACAAATAAATGATTTTAGGGGTTTCTTAATTTCAATGTTATTTAAATCTTATCATCTATTTTGAATTATTATCATCATCTTGTTGAAATACATTTATTTTAAAATCTACTTCAAAATAAATGCTTTAGTTTTATAACTATCCATTAATAATAAACCCGTTATTACATAACATTACCTTTATATGTATGTTAATGCACTGCTTCTTAAATGTTTCCTACAGCAATTCTTTTGTCAGAATCTGTTAAAAAATGTAAAATAATAATTTATACTACTTTACTTAGTTTTGTTTTATTTATGAAATAATAAGAAAGATAATCACCATTTAAACAGATACATATATTAAAAGCTCAAGTTTAATTAAAACTTTCAATATTTCACTGGATATTTAGAATTCTGTTTAAAGGTATTCAAAAAATATTTTCTTACTTTTAAAGAAGTGAAATGAAAAAAAATAATCTAAAAAATAATTTTAGCAAAATAAATTTTTATTACTCAAACAAATCCAAGAAGGTCTCTACTTTAATTTTAAATTTTTATCACTCAATTCATAAAAAAACAGATAATAAGAACTTCCGATTGAAAAATAAGAAATGAAACGAAATATAGGATTTTATACAAGTAAAGAAGGAAGCAGAAAAAGATACAAAAGTAAACGTTACCTATTTATGCGGTTTATCGGAATTGAGAGTCAAAATTCACCGATTTTTAATCACTTTTAAATGTACAGATTCCCTCTTTTTTTTACTTTAATTGGGGGAAAGATAATGTCTTTTTTTCTTATTAGAAGTTTATATGTGACAAGCATAACAGATTTCCAAGAAATTGAAATCCTACACAGTTTGAATAAAGGAAACAATTGTGGAAAATTCAACGTTTATTTGGATGGACCATTCAATGGATGGGTGAATGAAGAAATTCTCTTTTGATATTCCGTTGGAACGGATCATGATCTTTAAGACCAGCAACATTATATTCAGTAACTTCTAATGTTTGAAAACAAATGGTAAAGTGAACAGCTATTTTAGAATAAAATTAAAAGCAATGGAAGAGAAAGGATAAATCAATTCTCTAAACAAAATTTAATGCATTTTGGCAAAAGATGTTCTTGTTTTCCGATAAATCCTTGGAAAACCAGTTAATTACGTTTTAAATCCCTGTGACAATTTACCTGACATCAAGTAAGCAATTCTTGCATTGTTTATTTATCTTTCGCTGAGGAGGGGGAGGGAAGAAAAGAATTTAAGAGGAACACTTGACATCAAATAAGTAGAATTAATTAACTTCCAATAAAACTTTGAGATTAATTATCTGTTTGTTCGTTTTAAAAAGGCTACTCAGTTCAGGTTTTCTACTCTGCTCGTTTCAGATTTAAATACTAAGGAATTTGCAACCTTAGAAATACTTTTTAGCATTGTCTGAAATCTATTCATGCTTCACAATTATTCAATAACTCTACATGCTATTAGAATAAATTTACAAATGCTAATAAAAGAAAATTTTCATTTTCTATTTGACAATCTAATATGCAACTTGCCTCTTAACACAACATAAAAAACATAAATTTTTTGATTAAATCCCGTGATAAAATTGTTGTTCTTTAACAGAACCTTTTTAAAACAGACCGTACCACACAGATTATGCTAATTGCAAAACATATCTATGCTATTGTAACTTAATTATGGAAATAATCTATACTACTATTATAAATATGAAAGTTTAAATGGATGATGTGAGTCAATCTCGGAAGAACAACTGAACGAAACTGGATGAAATTTAGCACAGAAATAGACTATAATCTAGAATAGGACATAGGCAATTGTTTGTTTCCCGACAATTGGGTGATTATTTTTTTATAAATTAAAAGCTAACTTTCCTGCCAAAAATTAACCGTCAACTTCACTTTGTTTTTTTCCCGCGCTCTTGAGGTTAGGCTCAACAGGTTTTCGCGGGTTATTTCAAACGATTCTATTTATTTTCTCAGTGCTTGAGGTATTTGAAACTTTATATTGCTATATAATAAATTTTTCTAATTCCTTTTGAAGTACTTTTGGATCAAAATAAAACAGAATAAAGGAAATTAAAAATTTCTAATCTGTATTGCGTTACCCCAATTGGCGTAGAAAATTCAGGCATTTGCTATGCTGCAATTGACGTTGAGAATTCAATTATGTACAGTGTGTAATAATTGTTGACATCTGTATTTTCATTTTTTTTAAAAAAAAGTTTTAAAATTATGTTCATAATACCTTTATAGTTATCTCAATCTCGATAGATAAATAAAAATATACTTGACTTGATTTTAAAGACAAACGAACGTGATTTGCTGCTTTGCTTTATTTCTGGTACACACAGTAATTAAATTTATTTTAGGTTATTTATGTGCTTCTACATGCTTATGAAATCACGGGTGAAATTTAGTAAGCACATATATTACAAGTATGTCCATCCGGAAATTAAATAAATAATTATGTATGGCAAAACAATCTGTATTTTGCACATCTTTGGAAGGGGAGCATTTTTGTTTTGTTACTTGTCTTACTAGCTGACATATCACCAATTTTATTGAACAAAAATGAATTTGGGTTAAAAATAAAATCTACAGGTTTTAAAAGTATATTGTTACGTTTTCAGCTTAGCGGGCTCGGATTGAATGGACTTTTTTTGATGACAACACAAACAAATTTATTTACCGATATTTACAGGATGACTTGAGAAAGTAAAACTTCAGATAAACACAATCCAGCAGTCAACTGTCACTTACAGTGTAAAAGCAAGCCTTATGCACAATAAAAACAGACTGCAAAACAGCTATCGTATAGCAAAAGTAAACCGTAAATCACAGCGAGCTCATAATACAACGTTAATAGCAAACGTAAATACAGCTCACTAATAAAAAAAGGAGAAAAGTAATCCGCTAGTCCAGCGAGACGCTTCTCTTCCGAAAGGAAACTGAGCTAACTACCGGAACTACGGCTACCCGTCCCTAATATAGCCGAGCGAGCTCCCAAAAACACGCTAAGCAACGCGGCGCTCACGTCCGATCCAGCGGCTATCAGACTATTCCTTTCGCCAAACTAACCCGGCTGGCACGAAACTCCTCGTCAAATGTCACCAATTTCGGCATGCTTCCATGGTTCTCGCCCGCTTTTAACTATATCATTCGTTTTAAACTAGCATGAAGCTCATTTAGATATTCAAATATTCAGCGATTTAAAATATTAATTCAAAAACAAGGAATTAAATTCTATTGAGTTTTAGAATTTATATTATGAGCACAAAATTCTCATATTTATTTTTCATATGGTGCTGCTCGGCTTATATTGAATGAAGATTAAAAATTTATAGAATATATAATGCCAGTGATGCTTATTCATTTGCTCACGATCCAAACAACAATAAATAAACCATGCCTTTCCATATTCCTGCACAAAAAATTAATTAATCAAAAATAATTAAAAAGGGTGATTTTGATCACAATCTACATCTTGATCAAACTTTACTTAAATGAAAACAAAATTTGAAGACAAAATTAATTTAAGCAAAAAGAAATTAATAATGATATTTACAATTTGTTATTAACGAGTTGAACTGGGAATCTGACCTTCATTCAAATTAAAGTAAACTAACAAAAATAACATTACAATTTTGTAAACAAATATTGCTCGTAAAAGTAAGAATTCATATTTTATTACAAGAAAATGACACAAAGTATAAAAGCTTCAATTGGGGTTCAAGAAGAATTAAAGGACGATGGAGTCACCTACACAGATTCAACGATACAATGCAATTCGGAAACCATTTACAAGCTCAAATTTTTGCCCCAAATTCCAAATCATTCGAAATAAGTTTTTGGCCATCTTGATTCAACCTAAAGAATGGAATTAAATTGCTGAAACCACTTTCCTATTCTTCCTCACGGCATGTACAAAGAATTCCGTCTGACGATCCGGACACTTCTAAAATTAAAAGTAATTTCTGATAGAATTGGTGGAAAAGTTCAGGCATTTCGGTATAATTTTGGAATTCTCTCCTCCAGACGAAATCTTATTGGAATTGCTTGCAGTGGGGATTGCAAAAATGCTCCAATTTTGCTTTGTTACTAACATTATTAAGATAATTGTTGAAATCGCTGTGAATCGATAGATCATTTCCTTATCGAAATCGTTTATTATCGAGTAAAGAGAGGAAACGAGAGTGGAAGATGCGTTCATCACACTCTTTTCAAAACATATTGTATATCGTATAGATCTATTGATAATGTATTTATAATTTCGTAATTGGAATTTATACTTTATTTAAAATAAACATGTAAAGGCAAAATTAAAACATTTAAAGACTATAAATTTTTTATCAAATAAAGGCATTTTATCTAACACATTACAACCCTTTTTAAGGGGCGAACTTCATTCATGGATTTCCTTCGCAGGTTGTAATTTAGATCTGGATCGTAAAACGATCACCTCTGAGCCAGTACCTCAGCGGTATTACTCATGACATGAAGGAGTTTGTGCCCATGACAAAATTTCACCTGAACAGCCACCAAATACACGGAGAGTCTTCGACCATCCCAAGGGATGCGAATCCAATGCTCTACCAATATGGACCTAATTTCTTTGAAACTAAATATCATCAATATGACTTGTAAAGTTTTATTTCTCAACATTTCTATTTCAGAGAATCTAATAGAGGGTTCGTAGAATTTAGGTGAATTTCGGGATTAAACTCCTTAAAAGTGTTCATGTGCGGTTACACGAAGATTTTGCGTTGCAAATGGCTTCCCACAATTTGAAATATTTAAAGCAGTGAATGATATAAATATCATCAAATTTAATAAGCTTTTAGCACTTGCAAATTCTTCTACGAAATTGATTTTCTCTTGAGCATACAATGAGCTCAACTTGAGCTTTTCTTAAGCTATTGAGCTATACTATGAGCTCAAATTTAAATTTATTAGGCTATTCCTATAATTTCTAAGATCCTTTTTTCTTCGGTTTCAAACTTTAGAATGCTAGATGACCCGAATTTCTCTTTCAAAGATAAAAAGATCCTTTACCCTCCTCTCAAAAAGTATGACAGCCAGTGTTAATAGGAAGTTGTTGTGTAAAAGAGATATCCTTCAAATGACAACTATTAAGCAAATTTAATCTCAAACATTCTATATGCATTCTTAAAAAATGCTTCATATCATCCGAATACAAAGAGGCGAGCATGTCTATGAAGCAAAACATGCACCAGGGTCAATAACTCATACAAAAGATAAGGAATTTTGTAGTGATATCGTTACGGCTACGTTCTGATCCGTAGTTTTGTTGAATGAGCGTTTGGTGTTTCACCATATAAAAAGAGTTAAGAGCTATTGGAGATGTAAACAATTCATACATCTTGTGTCTATACCCTGCATTTTCTATTCTACGTAGTTTTACAAAAAATCTAGGACACCATAGATTTTATTTATAAATAAATTCAAACAAATTAAACAAGTTTTGAAAAACATATGTGTATAAATTAGCCCTAGATAATAATAACCAATAATAACACTGCTGCAACTTTATTCTAAATCAACAAAAAAAGAAAGAATAGCAAATTTATAAATCATAATTCATGTCTTTCATATTAAAAGAATTAATAAATAATTTTAAACATGTTTATTATGCTTTATGTACGGATATTATTTCTTAAAAGACATTCACATTTCTACTCTGCTGAAAATGAGAAGGGATTTGCTTCCATTAAATACTCTATTTACTTATATACCAGGAAATGAGATTTTAATTACATCATCGTTTACAAATCTTGGAAATGTTGTAATTATACGCTAAACGGTTAATGGGTTAGAACTTTTCTTAATATTTTTATCATATACACCAGTTCTAATACTTTTCGGGAAATATTTTCAATTACTATTAATTACTGCTGAAAGAGTTTTTATCCTTTGTTGATTTGTTATACGCAATAATGAGAGCAATCCTTCATGGAATTTAACCATTAATTGCGGAATGAACAAAAGTTTATTCAATATCTGTATTAAACGGAAATACAAGTATTACAAAGAATAAAAGAATCTGTTATTGTCTCAAAAATATGATTTACAAATAACAGTTATATCTATTAAGATATTTTTAAAGATATTTCGGAAACATATGTCATAAACAATTTGAAAAATGCACAAAGATAGTTGCCCCTAAAGAAGATCGATGTTCCCTGAAATAATGATGATTAAATTTTAAAACATTTGAATTACTGATACACAGCCTGAGCGGCTATTAAAATCTTTTTATAATGCTGACGTTTTATAATATTTTTATTAGATATTCAATAAAATATATATTATTTGCAGGCTATAAAAATACATGATATTCATATTTCATTTTATTTTTTCGAAAAAAGATGAAATTGCTTATTAAAATTTACTCGCATTTGCATTTCAAAAGCTGAATCTTTCACAGAATTTCTGTTTTAAAATTATCGTTTTACAAATATCAATTAATATATATTTATTAGTGTTTAATTAAATAAGGAATTTTTGATGACTGTTATACTTCAGCAAAAATAACAACTCAAAACATTCAATAAGAATCAGAGATCGTATGGAATATTTTAGTTAGCAAGCTTAATGAGATAATAGGTTTTAAATACGGGATGAATTTTTATTTTTGATCAAAAGTTTTAGTTATTAATAATGAAATTTCTGCGGTTTGTCAAATGCGTTGATAAAAGCAGTACATTTTAAAATTAATCATCTAAGCAATTTTCAGAGAATACTTTTCCATTTTACTATGTTTTATTGTTTTATGAATGTATTTTTTTTAATTTATATAAGTTACTCTCCAAATTTGATAAAAACTTTGATGCAATTGCTTAATACAGTATTTAAATCATATATAATAACAACTTTCCCCCCGGCTTGCTGGCACAGAGGTAGCGCGTCTTCCTCGTGTTCTGGAGGTCCCGGGTTCGAGTCCCGGTTCGGGCATGGTTGTTATTCTGTGTGCTATCTGTGAGATGTGTGAATGTGCCCCCTGTAAAAAAGGGGGTTGCGCAAGCGAATGTGGTGAGTGTGTAGCAAAGTAGTACTCTTGGCCCTAGTTGGCGCTACTCAAGTACAAGAGACGCTTCATTCGGCTTAAATCTGATGCTGGGCTCAGCGGCGGGCTTGTGCATGACAAGTGCCATTTGACACAACAACTTTGCCGTGGAGTAATATATGGTAATGAATTCTAATAATTGTTCTATTCCGAGTTTTCATAATTTTATTAAATGGCTTTATTTGTGGCATGTAAATAAATGATACTATATTTCAAATGCTGATGTTAAACCTGTTATTTTGTATTTTCAGCTTCAACTTCCTAGTTTTTGAAATTTCAAAAATCAATAAAACGTAATTATAATGAGAGCTATGATTTCAAAAGGTTTTTAAAAGAACCAACAGCTAGAATGATCTGATTAATCATTTAAGAATAAAACGTGGAGCGAAATGGAATTTGTTTCACGAAAAAAAATCTCAAAATAATTCGAATTCTCTGTATTATAGCTCATGTAATTTCATAGAATTTGTTTGAAAATAGATTTATATTCTGAAATTATTGATTAAATGTTTTTTGTTTCTTTTTCTAAATGGTTTCTGAATTCTAAGAAGGCAAAACAATACAAAAATAGCATTTAAATATTTGATTGGCTAAAACGATATTTCTATCTTTCCCAAATAAGCTAATTTTTCCAAATTAAATATCGCTTAACCGATTCAACAAATATAATCTGAATCAAATTTATAAAGTACATCTCGCACGAACGATAAAATTCTTAAAGCTCAGTATGTAAAATACGCAGAAATTTAAATTTAGTATTTTAAAAAAGCTCTTTTCTAACCTTTATTATCTGCTTGAAAGAAAGAATCAAACAAATCGATGCAAGAAAGTAAAAAATTTTCATCTTTCTTGAAGAAGTCGTACAGGATTTGGAACCCTTGAGTCGAAGATAAAAGAAAAAGTGAAGAACTATATTTTTCAGAATTTTATTTTATGCTAAGTGGATAAAGGTTCTTCTCAAAGTTAGGAAACTAGCTTTCTATGAATTCTGCTTTGAGACTCTGCATAAGAACATTTGATGTATTAAAATGGAATGCGTAAAAAAGTATAAAAATATAAATGAACAAAGGAAAAAAATGCTTGAAGAATACATATACAATTCTGGTACTAAAATAGTTTCATGGAAATTATTCTTCACAAAGAAGTTTCGAATCAAACTTTCTGAAAGACTGAAATATTCACTAAATTTTCGATATTCGAACTTTCCGTATATTTTATAGGCATTTTTTCTTCAAAATAATGCATATATTTGTCTGTATCCTAACTATGAACGAATGCAACAAGAAAGCTGCAAATATTTTTAAAATTTTCCTTAAGGACAAGAAAAAATTTGACTCAATCTTCTTAAACCACAAAAAAGGGCAAAGTCATCAATATTTATGTGGAAACATTACTTACTTTTTCCTACATTTGTTAAAACTTTGAAAGCGGACTTGTTTTGACGTTATGAGTAATATATGAAATCAAATATTTCCAAAGAAAAATTCAATACTCCTTTACAAATTTTATTTAAGGAGTATTAGCATTTTTCACCTTAGCATTTTTCATTATTTTTAGCATATTAAATATCAGTTTTATAAAAGGCTAGAGTAACAGTAATTGTAGTCCCTTAAATGGTGCTGGCATTTATAAAATATATTTGGAAATCATTATTTTCTGGAAATAATGGAGTGTTTTAATTGAAATATTAGCCATCAAAATCTACTAGTCTTAAATCCAAATAATGTTTGCTATTCTTATTACAAGATACTGACTTCATTAAAATCATCATCTATTTTGAAATGATATATTAGTCATTGAAATTTATAGAAATAATTCCCAGGAATGAAGTTTTTTAATACCATTATTGGAACTCATTATCTAGAGGAAGGAAGGTGGTTTCGTTAATATAAAGACGTTTTTAATTAAAGTATTAGTCAAAGATAGTTACACACAATTTTATCAAAAAACTAATTCACTTATCCAATTACAAATAACTGGTAATCTAGAACAAGGATACTAGTTTCATTGCCATAATAACTTGCTTATAATTGAGATATTAGCCATTGGACCTTTCTCGTCATTTTTTTTCAAGAATCAAGTTTGTAAATCCTAGCACTGGATACTGATTAACTAAAACTAATAAAAATATTTTCATCTGTTTTTTTTTTACCTTGACACTTATGCGGTAAGAAGAATTTCAAAATATGTGAAGAAATTATTTTCGATTGCAGAAGGATCTGGCGATAGACATTAGGGCATAGATTTTAGTAGATAATTTCCTTCAAGGTTCACCAGTTTCATGTTCTAAGGACAATTGTTCTTCGACAAGTATTATTAGTTGTCTAATCATTTTTCCACATTCAAAGCTGTCATATCTATCATGGAAATTTTAAGTACAATGTTGTGCTAGGATATTTTTTGTTCTTTTCTTTGTTTAAATGGACTTCTGATTTTGTGAGACAATTATGATATTTTAGATTCTTGTGTGTGTGTGTGTTTTCAGTGCGAGACTAACACGATATATTTTGGTTTCCACATAAGGAAATGAAGTATTTTCGCAAAAAAATGTTCTAATTAAATTTAACTTTATAACTGCAACCATTAAAAACAACAACCATCACAACTACAATTTGTATTCTCCAGACCCTAGTCTAGATTTTATTACATATAATTAACAAAGAATGATGTTTTAGAATCTTGTGGGGAAAAACATATTCCGTGGCATTTTAATTCACTGGTCATTTCAAAATAGATCGAGTTCTATTTTTCCCCTAAAAGATAAAGTTTCTTTTCAAGAAAAACTGGTTTCAAACAATCATCTGATCATCAGATTATGCATTCATAGATATTAAAAAACAATGGATTTTTCATTTCAAATCTTCTTACGTTGTTGTTATTTATTGGTCTGAGAGGAGAATTGGGTACATAGTTGTACCAATTTGTACAACTATGTACCTGTAAAATCCATGATTGCGACAACCTTCTTTATCATTTTCTAATAGTTATAAAATTGAAAAATTGACGCTTCAAAACTGTAAATTGACAATTAAAATGGTTTGAGACGTCTCAAAGCAAAAGTTTTTTATATTCTCACATGCAAAATCATTGCATTATTAACAATTTGATGATCTTATTAATTATTTAGAAAATTCATCAAACAGCATTTTTAAACTACCGTTTTATAATTTTTTGAACAAAAATACAAGAATATTGAAGTATCATAAATTTCTGAAAACTTCAAAATCGTAAGGAATTAAACTCTAAAATTCCTTATATTTTAAAAGCAAACATGTATTTAATATTGGTAAAATTTTATCGAGAAATAATTTTTTTCTCAAAGTTAGATACGAAAAAAGATAAGAAACAAAAGATAGGAGCAGCCCATGACAATTTCATTGTCATGCCATTTTCTCAAAAAGTTAGCAGTGAAAAGATCAGAAACGACCCATTTTTTGTATAGAATATACAGAATGGTATACTACAAATGATTCTTCGGTCACTGCAAAAACATTACACCTAATCGAGGACCATTATCATCCAAGGAAATAATATGGCGTTCTTCGAAGACATAAAGCCTTTATGACATTTTTTTATAATTATTTTTGCGTGTGCTATCTTTTCTATGCATAAATGAAGCCTGCATAATATGTATAAATAAAATTTCTTCGAGTCTTATTGTTTTCAAGTCATGGACTCTAAGTATCATTTTTAAGAAAGAAATAAGCAATGTCGAATATGAAGAAATCTTTATTCGATATCTTTATTCTTAAACATTAATTATTAGGGGTTAAGAAAAAGTTTCGTTGAAGTTCTGGAGGGGAAAATTGCAATGATTCCATTCGAAAATGGATAGTGTTCGGAATGATTATATGTAATATAATCATTCCGAATCATTATACGGAAATGAAAATGGATAGTGTTCGCAATGATTATATGTAATTTTATAACAAATAGGGCATTAATAAAAGTATCTTGTTCAATTTTAAATTAAGGAGATTTAAAGGAATCTTAATTAATTTTAATCAATTCTTCTTCATAAATTTGAGATCATAATTGATCATAAACACATATAAGAAAGAACACTATATTTGATAATTTGGTGCAATTCAAGCTTTCTTCAATCATGAATAATGGAAAAAATACAATAAATGATGATATTATAATTTACAAATAATAACTTTAACTGCTTCAATACAATGACGATCTGGAACACGCATCGAATTATTATATTCTTAATTTTATATCTGCAATTAAATTAAAGTATTCAGTAATTTGAAATGCCAAAATCACTTAGAAACTTTTCAATGTCTTAAAGCTCGTTACATTATAAAAAGAGTTAAAATAACGATAAATGCTCCAAATAGGATGTGTCGTCTAATTGGGAAGTTAAATAAAATCTTATGTCAAGGGGTTAAATGGAAATTAACCCACCCAAATTTTGAAACAAAGATTTAGTATACGTATTCAAATATTTTGAAATATTTCATACTTATATTTTGAAATAAGTATGTTATTTTCGATCACGAAAAGAAATGGAATTTGCATCTACGTATAACATTATTTTTATATATTTCAATTAAAAAAACTCACTGAAAGCAACAATTACAAAGTTACTAACTTGCACAATGAAAAAAATCTTTCTTTTGCTTAGATTTTTCATGTATTTGAAACCACTATTTCTTTCTATTCTAAGTAAGAATTATTGTCTATTCTATAATATTTAGGATGAATTATCTCAAATATAGCGTTAAAACATTGAAGCTTCTTTTATTTATAAATGATTTCATTTTGCAATGCAGGTTTTTTTTTTGAAAGAAAAAGAGAAAATAATTTTATAGTTTCTACCACTAAATTTCAATCTTTTCATAAGCCAAGACTGATAATCAATTTTCTTTAATTCTAGGAGAAAATATAATAATTAAATTCATTTCTTTCTCCTACATTAAGCGTTTATAGACAATAGGGGACGAGAGTTAGCGGCATCACTTAATAATGAAGTAAAAGTTTCTTGGACCCAGTTTACATAGAGTAGTGAGGATAAATGGCTAGCGGGATATTATGTATTTTCATATTTAATTAAATGGAACTCAGGGGTGAAATATATTTTTACATCTTTATGATATTTCCCGTAGAAAAACATTATATAGAGAAGGATATTTTATTCTGAAAACGTACGTAGTAAATATACCCTCTTATTTCAGGTCACTATCCCATTAACAAATGTAATGAAATTGCCATGTGATGCTTAATAAGTATTATGAGTTGAAGATACATGGAATTATTAGTAATAAAATTATTTTTCAGCAACTGTCTTTATCAATATTTATATGCTTCTTAGGATAAGTGAAAGATAATTACACTGCAGGAGAGTAATTTCGCGCGAGTATCCACTCCTCTCAATCGTTTGCTATTTTATACTTTTTCACGAACGTCTCTTTAAGCTGACTCCAACTGACTCTTTTTATTCAAGTTTGACCAAACGACTCCTAACTCAATACTAATTGACTACACCTATCTTTCTATTATTAATAGCTTTTTTATGACAGAACAAGGCAGTTTCTAAGCAGATAATAATAAACCTTCTAATAGGTTTATTATTATCTAATAGGTTCTAATAGGTTTATTATTGACGATTTTCCAACAAAATCCCCGATTTTGTTGGAAAATCGTCAATTCTGTAATTATTATAATGAAATGTATGAGTCATTTATCTAGTATCTATTGAACATTCATTAAAGCTATATTCAAAATTATATGAATTAAAAAAAGATAAATTGAAATAGGGAGCAATGATAAACAAATTTGAAATAATATATATTTAAATACCTAATATTTTTTTCTCCAAATTTAGGAATGTTTAATTTTTCTCAGTCAAAATCTTAAAAATATTCTTATAAAAATACTGAATGCCTTGAAAAATAAATATTTCCCAAATGAATATAAATGTAATTAATTTTCTATTTTAGAACTACTCAAAACATTTCTCGATAAAAATTATACATTTTGTAAACAAATATATTAATTTTTATTGCGAATTCTTTTCAAATAAAGGATAAGTTTCAGGAAAAATATTACAAAAGTATAAAAATTTATCTCAAATATTTAGCACGTGCATTTATTAAAATTTATGCAATTGAAATCGTTTTCTCTATTTCTATTACTATGCGTAACAAAGAAATATTTTTCCTGCCATGCAAATGAAATTCATTATTTATAGTAAATATTAAAAAAATTAGAATTTTGAAGTTTTAAATATTTGATTACAACTATTAAAAATATGAATAAATAAAACGGAAATTTATTTCTTTGTCTTTCATTTTTGAAATTTTGTGAACTAAATGAAAACTAATTAATTTGTAATTTAGATTTACGGAAAAACTTATTCATTTAAATTAATGAATATTCTTTAATTATTGTCTCTGTGAAATTATGTTACTTTAAGAAATCACTATAAAAATTATAAGTATCCTTTTCATAAAGAGAATTACAAAAATTATTAAATCCCAGAATGTTTTGTAAGCCTCTTTTTAACAAAATTTAAGCACTATTATTTCTCAATATTTCATAATTTAAAATGGTTTTAAACGATAAGAATTAAACAAGGTACGAATAATCCAATGTTTTGAATACTAAATATAGTAAGCTGTAATTAGCGATCGATTTTTTGATTAAATATCTAATCAGAATTAGAATTGTAAAAGTATCAAATAACGTGTTCATTTGAAATAATATTTAAAGTAGTTGTTTACAGCTAAGATTCTTTGATATTTCAAAACTCTCAGATGATTGAAATAGCTGTAATTTTTCAAAAAAAAATCTAAATTATAAAACAGAAAATATTTACAAGATTGTTTTCTTTTATTTTTAGGTATTGTGTAGAAGAGTGTAACTAAATGGTTGATAAATACTTGATGATACCAACATCCTACAAATTCAATCGTAGTTTTGTGATAGATCAAAATAAAATAAAAATAACTGTAATATGATCTTGCGCTATATATATTTTTTGCTAACATTATTTTTGATGAAAAAGGAATACATCATTTTTTTAGAATTCAAACAATGTTGCCATAGAGTAAAATAGTACCATATTGTCATTCAAAGAATAGACTATAAATTATAAATAAAATAATAATTATAATTAACTATGGCATCTTTGATACTTAAAAAAGGAAATTCAAAGTACCGGTTAAATTATAATCAATAAAACTAATTAAAATTGATATGCTATGATAGCAAGCACCTATGTCATTAATATTAAACCAAATCCATGTAGTACTTGTGTATGGAGTATAGTTGTTCTGAACATGAATTATTTATTATTTTATTAAAATTATTTATACTGAAATATAAATTATTTCTTTCTTTCAAGATTATCACTGAAAATATTGAAAAACTAATATAGGTTTCCGATATTTCTTATTAACTGATTAGTGATTTTAATTAAAATGCAGTGAATATAGACATAAAAATTAAAGGAAAGCAATTTTGATGCTTTTAAATTCATTTAACTTAAATTATAGACGAAATAAAATTTGTATTGCAATTTATACTGCAAATAACGTGTTCAAATAATTAACGTTCATTATAACTGCTGATTATACCTTTTTAAAAATTACTTCATAAAAAATATTTCATAAAATTATTTCAAAAAATTGCAATTCTATGCAGAAAAAGTATTTGTTTGGTTAATGGGTTCCAAAGCTTAAATATTTGGTTGATGTGCATTTAAACATAAAAATAAATCCTTATATTTTGCAAATGAAGATCTTTATTTTTATAAAATAAATTACGAAGAAACAATGCATAAAATTTAGTAGTTTTATGCACTTGAATTCGCGATATAGGTGTAAAAATATTTGTGAAATAAAAAAAACTTTAACTTTTCAAACAAATTAAATTTATTTATAATTAGAAAAACAATTTCGTTTGTAATTATTGCTAATAAAAAGTGCCAGGGCAATCATAAAGAAACTGTTACCATTTTTTTTTTTTTTTTGAAATTAACTTTTCTTACTGAAACCCTATTTAAGAGTGCAAATCTTGTTGACATATAGAGAAAATAAACTAACTTTACGTTTCTAATAAGTTGCTCATGGGAAATATGCTATCAGATGTCTGTATTAAAAATAATACTAAATACTCATCTATATGTAAAAAGTTTGTGAATTTCTTTCTGTCAAAAATTGAATTAAACTATCACTGAAATATCTGTTTATACCGAAAATGAGCGCAATAATTACTTCTTAATATTTTAATAAATTGTTATTGTATTACTATAATAATAGGTGTATTTTATTGCATATGTATTTTATAATTGGTATCTTCTAAAAAATAAATCTTCTTAATTAAATAACTGAGTGATAATTATGAATTACTGGAAATTAAATTCAAATTTAAACGCAGAGTTATTTATTTTTTAAAATTTCAGGAAATATCATAATTACCATTAATTAGGAAGTATCAGAATCATCATCATATTATTGACTCTTTATTCATATTAATAAAAAGAAGAAGAATGCTACTGCTTTGAAATAAAAATAAAGTTTTCATTTCATAAGAAAGTAATTAAACAATATCAGTCATTAGAATAATCTCATCAATTCATAATTTAATAACTAATTTATATTCATATTTTTAAAAGCAAAATCTTTCTTTTAAAGTTGTAAATAATTAATTAATTGCTGCAGTTTTCTGCTCAGTTTAATTCTCATTGTGGGTAATGCCAATTGCGGCAGTTGGAAAAAACTTAAAAATAATTATATATACTTATTATTAGTTATTTTACAACATACGAAAATGCATTCAAATATAATTATGGATAATAAAAAATAATTTTTTTCAATGTCACCGTTTTCTAAAAAAAGAATATGTATAAAACGTAAAGACGTTCAACGCTTCCTATTAAATTATCATTAATATATAAAAGGATTTTTGTTTTTAAAAAAGTCAAAAATATTGGTAAGAAAAGCAGAATTAAAATTATTTTTTAAAAATATATTTGATTTCTTTTATACTTGAAATATGCACTAAAGCAACAAAAACCTGTCATTTAATCTTTCTCACGCTATGTAAAGGGAAATGATAATATATATGCCGTTGAGCTGAAAAAATCAAATGATCGCTATTTTAATTTTTTAAATACAAAATAAATATTGAAAAGAATTTTTTTTAATTTTTAATAAAATATTTATTTTTTGTTTTTCATAAAGGAAATTTTGAAAACAAAATTATATTTAAATAATTTATTTAAATAAAGAAATCAATTCAGTAAGATGATTATATATTTTTAAAAATAAAAAATAAAAAGAGGCAATTCTTGTGAGAAGTACTACATATTTGATGTAGTTAAAAGATAATATAGTATGTTTTGTTGGAAATTGCTATTTTGATTTAAATCGGATTAGATTAAGTTTTTGATACAATAATTATGCCTTTCATTTAGATTACATAATGGAATTTTTCATAAGATTTAATATCAAATAGAAAACTTCTTTACTATTTATTATTAATATGAAGAAATCAAAAAAATGAGTTATAAATTTTACTGAGTCGTGATCGTGCAAATAATGTTAAGGTAATATTTTTGCTAAGTGTTAAATATTTGTAGGATATTAAAACACTTTTTTTCCAGGGTATTTTCGATATTACTTTAGAAATGATTCGTCTAATTTTATTTATTTAAATTTATTCTTTAAAATATAACAGCAATAACTTGTAAATATAAATGTATTTTATATCATTTCAACATCTAGGTAAAATATTCAATAATTAAAAATAATTAGACATTATAGGCAAAATAAAACAAAATTATTCAAATTATGAAATACGCTTCTGTTTTTTTTTCGACTTGAAAGTGGAAAAATACAAAATCAAGGCTTGTAATCCGCATTTAGTGTATTTACAGCGGATGTTTGCATTAATGCCCTCCCTTTAGAAGAATATTCAGATTTTAAATAAAATAGTTTTAATAACTTTGCTTTCAAATAGTGCTTAAATAGCATCATTTTCTATCATAAATTATATCCAGAAAATAGTTAAGATGCTCACAGATTTGTATCATATTTTAATTATTATTTTATATATACACATTTAAAATTAATAGACCTTTGTCTAAACAGTAAGTGTGCTTTTGTTGAATTTCAAGGTATCACTTGCAATGCTGAATGAAGGGACATAACACATTAAAATAATTCTCATATTTTAAACAGCAACTATTAAGATATATAGTATTATTATTAATTAATGTATATGTTAAGGCAGTATATAAAATTTTATTTTTTATTTTATAATAAGGGATTATTGGTTGAAATGTTATTCAAGATTTTAGTCTCTCAAATCAAATCTCTCTCTCTCTCTCTCTCTCTCTCTCTATATATATATATATATATATATATATATATATATATATATATATATATATATAAATTCCTGCTAATGTTTGACTTTTTATAGGCATTTATTGTTTCTCTTTGTTCAATAGAGTGTTTTATTTAAATTAACAATGTACTATTTTACAAATATAGTTTTGTATTTTAATGTTCATACCTTTTGGTTTTATATTTTAATGTGCAATTTTAGAACCCACTGTTTGGTTTAACCACTTGCCTGGGGCAGCAAAGACAATAATGGCATTTTGAGCCAAATCAAATAATATTAAAAATAATTTATGTCAATTCCTGTTTAGGTAAAAAGAGAAAACACATTATTTTAGTTACTCTTTTATTAAATAATTACAATGATATAAATAATTTATTAAACATTTATTGATTTTCGCAAAAAACGAACTAGAATTATTCACCTTCGCGTGAAAAATACTGAAATCCTCGCTTTTCACCGATTAAGTTACTGCCTGTTTATTTCAATTTTCATTACAAACTACTAAAATAATATTGAAAGTATTGCAATTTAATTAAATTTTATGAATGAATTAATATTTGAAACTGCATTAATATCAAACTTCTTGCTCTACAAATTCAAAAAAATGCATTTGAATTTAAATGGATTAATAAACCATATTTTATTAATGATTAAAAATTTGAACAAGATATGTATATATAGGTATTGTGTAAGGATAGAGAAGTAATAGTTGCAATGTTAAAAAAAATGAACTGAATTTTCATGTCGTCATCTGTTTTTTCGAAACCAAACTGTTCTTATTTAAAATATTATAAGCTTCCTTAATTTTATTTTTACTGAACTAATATTGAAAAAAACTGTATTAACATTAAGTGTCAGCCATCAAAATTTTTAAAAATATATTTGAACCTGATCAAATGAATACAAAAGAATTTTATTAATGACAGAAAATTTTAAAAAGTCACATATAGGGGGAGTATGAATAAATAGTAGGAATTTAATGAATAATTAATGAATTGATATTCGTAGAAACTATATTAACATTAAGTCTCATCCAATTTAAAAATTAAAAAATAAATAAATTTGAACTTGAGTGGATGAATAAAAACTACTTAATTAACGATTGAAAATTTCGACACATAGGGAGAGGGTGAACTTATAATATTAATTGAAAAACAGAACCAGTCATTTCCCATCAGTGTAATTCATTTGAGTGTCCTTGTATTATAGATTGTCAAAGTCAAGGCAAGACCATAAAAAATAAAATAAAACAAAAGAAGAAAAAAGTACAAGAAAAAAATTCAAATCGATGAAAAACAATCAGAATTTCTGAAATATGTCACAGAACTCAAATAATTCCATGAAGCTATCATAATAAGCTTTCTTTAAGAAATACAAATGGGATTTTGAATTTGTCAGGAACAAAATTCCCGGAAATCTCTCTGCATTCTGAAATTATTTAAAGCTGAAGGATCTCCAAACCGGAACGAAAGTATCCAATGGTGTGAGCGAAACGAGCTGCTGTATTAAATCTCGTACCAGCATGAAGGGTCACGGCAATCAAATATATTTCCAGGCTTTAAGGTTTACGCCATTTATAGCGGATATATTCCAGAAATATGTAAATACTTGTAAGCGACATTCATGTTCCTGGTACGAGGTTACATGTGAAGAGATTAAATCACGTCCAGAGAGGGCATATTGTAAATGACAGGAGCTTATATCTAATGAGCGTTACTTCTAAATTGTGTTGGAAGGATTCTGAGCTGTTCTAAATTTAATCTCCGATAGAATTAGTATTCTTATTCAGAGAATGGAGATCAGATCTAGCAGACAAGCCTTTAACTGTGTTAAACTTTTATTACATAGTAATAGTCTTAATCATTACATAATCTTATTGTATAAAACTTATATAATAATATTAAATTCCTAATTGCATATTACATATTAATACAATTTAATTCTTCTTCTTATTATTATTATTTTATATCATTATCTATATTGATTTCTGTGTGTTTGGAGAGAAAATGTAAAACTTACAATGTATGCAATAGGTTATCAGCATTATAGAAAAAAATCTATGATATATTTTAATTTATTATTATTGTTACTTATCAGTTATTTTATTTTTTAATAATTGTTCATTTTTTCTAATTTATGATCTAAACTTATGTTTATTACATATGCCTAATATTTCTCTTTAAGTTAAAAAACAATTATAAATCTAAAACTTTTTTGTCATTTCTATGTATTAAAAACTGATAATAAGTTGGTTTTTTTTTGAAAACCAATAATACTATTCATTGTAAACGTATGTAATGAGATTTTTATTCTTAAACTGTTATATCATAATAGACACCTTTAGCGTTCTTCTGGTTAGCCGTGGATATTGATTTCATTTATCATTAAATTGTTCATGGATTAATTAAGAAATCAACAAAGTGTTTTTAAGCAGAAAATTGTCTAACATTTGCTCTGTTCGTTATGATAAAATAAGAAAATAATTGCATAAATATCAAAATCAATTCAAAAGATTCGTTTATTATTACATAAAAGCAGTTTTAAGATTTAATAGTTTCAGAAATTAAAGTGAAAACACTTTAAAATCTCTCTTAATTTTTTGATTCCTTAAAAAATCTAATTAACAAAAATATCCCACCTAAGTGTACCTATCCTCTTTCTAAATTATATATGTGCCGAAGTTGGTAGGGGATTCTAAGTCAAATTAAGTTTGATCTATAGAAGGATATCACATACATAGACATATAGGCATTCACCTGTATTATTAGTAGAGATGAAAAATTTTTCATTCAATTTGCTCAATCTTAACCCTTGAAAACAACTAACACTAATAAATGTATATAAAATTCAGTGGAACACAAAAAAATTCTAAACTGACGGAATTTTTTCCGGGAATGGAATGGAATGTAATAAATAATACAATGAATTAATTGAAATTACTTGACAGGTAAAAACCTAAAAGATGCTTTCTAATTTAAATTTTAAAATCTCGATCCCAGAAAAATCAAAATGATGTCTAAAATGTGAGTTTAATTAATAAAAACATTATCAAGAGAAATATGATAATGCAATAAACAGACTGCAGACTATGTTAATATGCAGTTTTATTACAAAATAACTGAATATTGTTTTCCGTAATCAGACTTTTAATTTTTATTAAAGAAATATCAATTCATTTAAGAATCTTCTAAATTGAATTAACAGTACAGAAACTGCAGGCTTTCTGGCAAAGAGGTAGCACATCTTCCTCAGGTTCCGGGAGTCACGGTTTCGAGTCCTGGTCAGAACATAATTGTTCTTCTGTGTGCTATCTGTGAGATGTGTGACTGTACCCCTCAGTAAAAAGGGGGTGTGCAAGCAAATGCGGTAAGTGTGTGGCGAAGTCACCTTCTCGGCCCTAGTTGGCGCTACTTCAAAAACAAGAGACGCTCCTTCGGCTTAAATCTGCTGCTGTATCAGAGGGGGGCATGTGCATGGCAAGCGTCTTTAGTAACAACAACAGTACAGAAATAATTTTAACAATGACAACTTCGAAAATATTTCCGCTCACGGGAAATTGGAACTGAAGTAAATTTAAATCCTTTTCCCCCGCTACTTAATATTTTGAAACATCGCTGGTAGAAAATAAATTTATATTACTACTTAAAGTAATGTATTATTTTCAGTTTAAAAATTCAAATAAAGCAACCAAAAGAGATTACTTTTCTCTTAACCTCCAGCAATTTGTTAAAATAATGTGGGGTGACGATTCTTTACATTTTTGGTCCCAAACGATGAAGAAGTGCTTGACAATACCATTTCATACTACTTAGTAAGTTCATTCCTGAATTCTTAATACCCTAATTGATTTGAAATTGTTAGCTGAATAAGTTACAAGAATAAGCCAGCATCGCCCCATTACTAATTATATTACGATCGTGGTTAAGCTTGCTATAAATCGATACTTTCCACTTTTTGTTATTCTCTTTTGTTAAGCAGTGATCGATTTATTAAGTAAAGAGAATGCGATAATGATAGAAATACAATTCAGTGAAATCCCATAATCTTTTCCAATAGATTTGCACTTATTTTTTTAAAGGTAAATTGATTTATTGATAAAGTGTTCGTAAATTTTGTTAATTATTTCTGTTATATAATCTTGTATATTTTCTTCAAATGATATTTTCGTTTTTAAAAAGAATGAAATAACATTAAATGATATATTTTCGAATATTGTTGTGATATTTGTACCTGATGCCAACACTAACTATAACGATTTAATTATAATGTAAATGATAAATTGATAATCATATGATAAATTATAGGAGTATTGACTTAGAAAGCAGAATTGATACGTCATTTCACTGGAGTAAATCTCTTAAATATTGTTTTTTTATTAGTTTAAGATCAGATATAATCTGGAAAAATTCTTATTCTTCTTGTCATGGATGCTTTCTTGCAAGCATGAATTCCACTTTTTGAGTGCTGATCAAAAGAAAAGCCCTGTACTTGCATTCTAAGCTCTTTTTGCTGTTTACGTTTGTTTCATAACTAATTGTTGATTTCCTCAGATGCTACTTTTAAGTATCACGGTATTTTCTTAACTGTTTCATATGCTCATATGAAACAAAGTGTTCTTATTTTGTATTGAATTGCATTTTTTATACTGCTGCTTTAATCTAGCTAATATATTTACATAAAAAATACAAATAAAAGATTATAATTAATTATCAATAATCTGAATTGGAAAGCTGTCAATAAACGCAAATTTAACTTCAGATTTATTACGTTCACATCGGAAATATCTTCAAGCGGTGGATTTATAACTTTTATTTAACTCTTATTTTCACAGAAATATTTTTTCTGAATAATCAACATATATGTTTTATTAAATTCATGTAAAAAATGATAAATGGTTTGCCATATGATTAATAATTTCTCGGTTGTTTAAAAAAATAAGAATATTAAAATTCAAATCTTTTCATTCCAAATTATTTTTTCCAATTTTATTCCTTGGTTTTAAAAAATTGTTTTAAATTGGTATAGAAAACAATGTAGGAAATAAAAGGGAATTATTGGTTTCAAATATTTCATATTTCTAATGATTGTTATTTTATTTAGATTGTTCTATTCACATATAATTTTACTTTCTTCATCTTTATTAATCTTAAATTAAAAATCTTTTCTTTCATCTTTATGAATCTTAAAAATACACATTTTGGACTCTAATATCAGAACTAATAACAGCATTTTAACACATTTTTCAACACTAATATGAACAACATTTAAAGGACACTAATATCAACATTTCTCCTTTATAATATTAATTAACTATCTTTATTATAAACATTTTCCTATTCTAAGTTTTTCTTTTGATAGATTTTTATTTCAAACTATCTTTTTTTCTATAGTTATCATGAAAATTAAAATTTCTTTATTTAAGTTATTCAAACACCCCTATGAAGATGCTGTATATTTTGATTTGCGGGTGGTCATTTTAATCTCTAAAATATCTTTATTATTAGATTTATTTAAGTCACAAGAAAACGTACTTCTAAATATTAAAATTAATTTTATTAATCACAGAAATTATTAAAAAAATTAAAAATTTTGCTATTTTCACAGCAATATTAAGCATCTTATATTTTTCTAATAATCTTACAATTAATATTAAGTTCTAGTAAACTCATGATTATAATTAAGCTCTAGTAAACTCATGATTATAATTAAGCTCTAGTAATCTTATAGTTATAATTAAGCTTTAGTAATCTTATAGTTATAATTAAGCTCTAGTAATCTTATAATTATGAATAAGCTGTATTAATCTTATAATTATAATTAAGCTTTTATAATTTTTATGTTGTTTAGAGCGCCTTTATAATTGAATTGATAATCTTTTCTAAAAAAGTTGGGAAACTAAATGATGGCGATTAGATTCTGTATATTAACTAGAAAACTATAATTTCTTTTAGCTTAATATTGTGGATAAAATACAACTATTCAGTAAACTAAACAATATTATTACTGCTTTCAGTCATATATTTAATTTCCATGTTTTATTCTTCATACTGATTGCCTCTATAGTAAATAGGCTCTTTCTTCTTTTTGAAGTTTCGAAATTGAAGGAAAAATAAATTTGTTTAACTTTAAAACATTTTCACAATTTTAATAGAAATTTGAAAGCTAATTTATTTTTTTAAACACACACACACACACACACACACACACACACACACACACACACACACATATATATATATATATATATATATGTGTGTGTG
>JAOUZG010002851.1:9208725-9219982 GCA_026289955.1 Argiope argentata | reverse complement strand
TTTTTCCTCATATATTAGATTAAGAGAAATCCAAAACTGAAGAAACAGTTATTTCTCTCTTTAATTATTCAATAGAAAACATTTCTATATTTTTTATCACTATGCCATTAGATATCCAATAAATAAATGTATTATTAGAGATGATGAAAAAAATACCTTTGCACGTCTTTTAAACTAGAAAAAGGACTTGAAATTACCATAGAATTAAGAAACAAATATAGAAACCTCACATACATATTTGCTTTCCTTGCAAATAAAAATTTCAATTATCGTTAGTAAATTATATTCAGGTTGAAAGGTTTAAGGCTTTGCATCATTATCAAAATTAATTTTAAAAAATGTTTAAATATGACAAAAGGAGTGATTTAGTTAATTATTTAAATTATTAAGTTAATTATTTAGTTAAGTTAGTTAATTAGAATAAAATTTAATTTATTAATTAGTTAGTTAATACGACTTGTTAATTATTAATTCATAGCTTTTAAACATACAAAGTAATTTTATAACGAAAATTAATTGATAAACTTTTTAAAAATAATATCAAACTAAACGAAATTGTTTAAAGCACTAAATTTTCTTAAATAATGTTTGTGTTTATTTGGCATTTACATTAAAAAATAGATAAAATCGAACATTTATTTTTTTTTCAGATCCACACAAGCCTAATTTCAGATTTGGATTACTGCTTCAAAACAGGATTTAAACGCAATTGCTGCAAATCTTCCTCCCTGATTTAACTATTATACCCTTTCTTTCATAACAGTAGTCTTATTCCTACTTTTTACTGTTTGAAAATATAGCGAATTCAGTATTCATGAAATCCAACTCTCACTATGGTTGGAATTTAGTCTGAGCGTGCAAACCGTGCAAAGACTGGAGCTTAGAATATTTATAAAGCTCTTTCCTCTGTGGTATCACCTGAAAGAATTGTGGAATAAATCGATATAAAAAAATAAAAAAAAGGTACCATTGTTTTTAGTTTTGATTTTTTTTTCTTTTCCCCTCAATCAATAAAATGTGTCCTAGACTTTACTCACCATAAAAGTAAAAAGAAAGTGAAAGAAAAAAACTGTTTTTTAGTTTTATTTCATGAAAAGGGTATAAAACTTCTGAACAAATTCAGATATCGGTCCTATTTGAAAATTGTTTTTAATTAATGCATAGATGAAATAAAAAAGGACACAGCAAAAGAAAATTTTTTGATGAAGCGTAAACAGTTGCAGCCCTTGGTATGTTTTCTAAGAAAGTAGGCACCATGGAGACTAATCAGCCTGGATATTGAATATTCATTAATCTATATAGAACTGAATGGGTATTTTGTTCGACTCAGTCTTACATGAGTCATGATAATGACCTTTCACTCTTTATTCTTCGATATCTTTTAGTTCATTATTTTTTATTAAATGATAATATCAAGCTTCCATCAATCAAAATATATTTCTTTTATTACTATGAAATATTACTAAAAAAATGAACTCCATTGTTATTTTTAAAGTATCATTGTTCTGATATTAAAAGACAAATTAAGTACATAGACGCTCACTTTCGCAGAAGAAACCTAACTTTAGATAGATTTATGTTCGTAGAAACCAAAAATCCTAAATTTTATAATTTTAGGTTTTTATTAAATCTTTCTTATTTTCCAACTATTGAATATTTTGCAAAAAATGATAATCAAAATGTAATTAATTGTCCGCATTTTGCTGTTATTTAACATACTATGACATTGTTATGAAGGCCTATTTGAAATCATTTATATCTATCATAAATCAGATATATCTATCATAAATCAGATATATTTATCATAAATCGATATAATACTTTTAAGTATCATAACATATAAATAATATCACATATCTATAAAATACTGTCTCCGTCGTAGCTGTGTGTATGACGTAATTGCTGCGTCACTCATCTTCCGAGTATTAACTCGCGAAACTTCTAAAAAAGTGCTGCAATGATTGGAGTGACAAAAAATATACATGCGATCCTAATTACGACAATACAAATTATGAATGAAAAATCCAAATTTCAGCTTTTCTTTAATGTCCACTCATACGAATACACTTCCTTATTTATATAAATAAAATTCAAAGAAATAATAAAAAGATTACCTATTTACTAATACTCATATAAATATTCAACATATGCAATTTTTTTTATTTCTATTAATGAATTTTGTAAGATGCAGTAGAAGTATTATTCCCCCTTTTTATTATTTTAATGCTGCGTTGAACGCAAAATCATGAATTCTTAGTCTTCATTGATAAGAAGAATATAAATTATAAACAATTCAGTTATTTCATTAAGTTGATTGAAACGACTAAAAGTAATTTTGCAAAACACATATTTTAAAAAGAATTTATTCTTTGAATTCTGGAAAAAAAATTCTAAAATATCCTCAAGCATTCCCTTTTTGATTTCGAATATAGTGTCTAAAGTTGATACAACTAATTAATCAATGAAAGTACTTTAAATTAAAATCGAATGTTGAATTTTTGAACCATACAAGAAAAATAAAGGTTGGAATTCGCAGCAGTGTTTTAAAAGTAACGATTCTATTTAAATAATGTATATATTCAGTAGCAGCAAGTTACACATTCAATACATACGAAATGGGTCCGACGCTCCAATTTATTTGGCATTCTGATACTTTCAGACTTCAAAATTTATAAATTCAAGCGTCTTTTGGAAGTTTCGAAAAGATCATTCCAGACTAATTGACTTATGGAATTGCAACTAATTTATAGGAAACTATTCACTTGTTGGATTTTTTTTTAATGTATTCCCTTGTGTTTAGCATTCCTTTTACATTTAATTGCATTGGATATTTAAAATCTAATTTAATAAAAGGATTACGAAGAATATGTTATTTGAGCAAATTAATTTCCTTCTCAGTTGCTAAAATGTGTAGGAAATGCATTTATAAAATATTTCATGAGATGGACAAGCACATGTATTTTAAGAAAAATAAAAATAAATGATAAAAATATAAAAATTAAATCTGCTATGCATACTTCAATGTATCATGTCAGAGCATTGTTTCTTGAACGGTCATGCACCGCGTGCTCTTGCAAATTAAATTATATTTTTAATTCATTTTAATTATTTCATTGAATGAGTTACTTTAGTACTGCAAGCGATCCAAAAAAAACCTGTTTCGCCTTTACAAAATAAAAAATATCCCATTTAAATTTTTAAAAGAAATATCTCATTTCCTATTTATTTCATTTCATATAATGAAGCGCTCAAATTGATATTTTTAAAGGTGTTTTTTTTTTTGCTGCAGTCATTAACTTTTTTTTTAAAATCAGAGCTATTATAAATGAGATGGCAACAGGTTATTAAAGTCTGATTTTTTTGAGATATTCGTGGAGATAATAAAATTTTTATTTTTCACCTACGGATTTTTGTTGATGCTACAAAATATCATTATCAAAACAACATCATGTTCTGATATGATAATAAAAACTCTTGAATAATTTGTTAAAAATGACTTATACTCTATATTTTTTGAAATTTGATAACTCTAAATATTAAAGGGGTTAATTAAACAATTTTGTATTTCAGAAATATCTGAATTTTGCTTTCTTTATACATATAGTCTGTATATCGTATACAGCGTAAGAAATGGCTTCAGTAGCTGAGTCAAATTCTTACTATGAATAATCTTTTAGGTAAATACAAATTAAGTAGCAGTTGTAAATCAGTAAAGGTTCTGATATATTTTTCATTTTGTATTTACTTGTGTAGAGACTCATTTTATATTCATTTATAATTTCGAATAATGTGCCTTCTTATTTTCTAATGTGTTGCAACCAATTTATAACGATTTCCAATTCTGAAACTTCTTCTAAATCTATTCAAATAGAAGGTTCATTTTAATTCATATCATATCGTTACAAAGAAGCGCAAAAATTTTTAAATATATATCATATTTTTCAAATAATGCATTTTTTATGATCTTTCAGAAATTTTGCAGTATTAAGTAAAAATTAATTATATTTATCCCGGATGTATGAGGCATATCACAAACAAATCAAATATCTAAAACAAATGAAAATAAAAAACCCTAAAACAATTCAAAATCAATGAAATATCATGGAAAATATCTTATTTCGTTAGAAAATTAAAAACAGTGTGTTAATAAATAAATATTATCGACCTATACAATGATAAATATTTGCGTTGCATTAATTTAAAAAAAGTGACACATTGAGTATTTAAAGAAAAAGATATATCTATTTTCATAACTTTAAGTGATAATTTAATATAGATATTGAGATAGTTAGGGGGATAGTTTATTTTTTAGAGATATTGAGATAGATATAAAGGATAATTTAATATAGATATTGATAATTAGATAGACATAAGGTATTCATTTACCTCAATGTATTCTTCATATAGTACTGTGAATTGACAATAGTCTGATTGAATGTACATTAGTTCATTTAAAAGCTTTTCGTTTGGTATTGTGTATACACAATGGTCTGAATGAATGTACATTCGATAGTTTATAACTTTTCCATTTGGTATTGGGAGTAGGCAATTGTTTGACTGAATGTACATTCGATATTTCTAAGCTGATGACTCTGATTATCAAATGAGCATCAGCATTAAAGAATGATTGATGAAATCCTGCTCTTACGGTCTCTTTTGTATTATTTTTACCACTCGTGGGTCGATATGATTCAACGAAGTCTTCCTCACGTGATTTGATGATATTCATAATACTCTTATATCAGTGAATTTTAATGAATAATTCATCATTATGAAAATGATGATTGCTTTATTTGAGAAACGCATCTCTTGTAATTGTTTTGTTAGAGCTCGATATTCTAAGCTTCTTAATGAGTATCATAATATTCTATAAAATATCTTGGCTTAAGCATTTAGTTTTAATTTGTGATTTTTTAGAGATTCTTTAATATTTTTTGCAGGCCTAACTAGTTTTAAAAGTTTGTTTTCATCAGCCTTATTTGCATAATGCATCAGAATTCGTTGAAAACAACTCCAAAATCTTGCATAAAACTGATTTTGTTAAACATTTGAACATAAGTCTTTTCATTATGTTCAATTTAATTCTTATTTTAATGATTTCCAAAATTTAAATTGTATTTAATTTATAAGATGCTTAAATACTGACATTTATATGAAAACCTTATTATTTTAACTTTATTATTTAAAACTTTTATTATTTTTATATTTATATGTAATTAATATACTGTATACCTACTGAAGTCTAAAATAGTTATCCACTTAATATCAAGAACTATGGAGGTTATAGTCAAAAAATTAATGTCTAATTGAAGTGACTTTGATGCGCACGTTGAGAGTATTCACTCCTGGCAGGTTGCGAATTTCGGTATGAGCGTATTTTTCCGAAAAACTGTATAATGTAGAAAAAGAGTTGTTTATGAAGCTCTAACGAATTATCGGCATAGTAAATTATTACTAAATATCGATTTCAACACGTAAAAGAATTTATTTATAAGTGGTAATTCCATTCATTGCTAAATCTAAAACATTAAAAATGCCTCGATTTGAAATTAATATAATTTATCCTTTCACTTAAAATGTCTTGTATCAACCATACTTCACATATATTAATTCAAAAGCAAATCCTCTACAAAATTTATGCATTTAATCATAATGAAGCTCGACTCCATATTTATAGTTAATATTGATGTAGTTGGAGAGAAAATTCCGTAATTAATCCAGATAAAGTTGGAAAAAAGATTCTGCGTTTGATCCAGAGGAAGTTAGATTCAAGATTCTGCATTTAATCCTGATGAAAAAGTCAAAGTTCCGTATTTAATTTTCAAGAAATTGGAATCAAGTTTGCTTAGTTTATCCTGATGAAAAGTTTGCGTAGTTAATTCTGATGAAGTTGCAGAAAAGATTCCGTAATTAATCCTGATGAAGTTAACAATTTTGTATTGAATCCTGGTGAAAAATTCAACATTCTATAATTAAACTTTGCTAAATTGGAATCTAGATTCTGTATTTAATCCTGATGAAGTTGGAGAAAATATTCCATTATTTATACTCAAGAAATTGGAATCAAGATTCTGTATTTAATTCTGATGAAATTGGATTCAAGAAATCTCTATCAAATATGCTTTTCATCATTTAAAAATTAAAAAAAAAACACATTTTTCTATAAAATATACTTTGAATCATTTGAAGTCGACAAATATTTGTAATCCACAAATATTTCTCTAAAAAAGGTGTTTTGCATCATTTAAAAATTAGAAAATAATCCTTATATATTTTAAGGAAACAAACCTTTACATAGGAAAAAAATATCCACAACCAAAGATTTTATTCACATTAAATACTTAATCATTTGGTAATCTGCTTGGGAAGAAATAAATATAAAAATAAGAAATTAGAAAATGCAATGCTATATATACATATTATTTTAAATATTTTTTTACAATTCTATTTCGTAAGAAAAAATTAAAATTCACGATGGGCTTTTGGAGATTCAAAATCCCGTTAAAGTTCGTCGAAAAAATATTATTAGTTAAAGGAAGCAAAGCAATTAATTTACTTGCTCACGAAACAGTCCAATGGTTTTTACTTTGTTTCAGTCTTCTCAAGAAAAAGGGGAGTAATGCCTAAGAATAAAAATAGCTAACGCCTTCAGGCTGAATCATTAGTCACGTTAAGTTAAAGTTATGACGATAAAGTACATTCACTCCGTTCGTGCAAAACTTAACTTCGGCTCTTTTTTTCAATAATGGGTTTTTATCTTTCAATTTAGAAAAGCAAATCAGAAGAATTCGTAGATAAATTTAGAAATGAGCTCTACAATTTTCTAAAAGAAAGAAAAAAATACTAAATTATAAGAACCCTTTCGATGTAAATGTAACAATACTAAACTTACACAGCGTTTAATGACTTTCAAAATTATAACCATTCGCTTTTATATTTTCATTGACGATTTCGTTTCGTGTTTTCTTTTCTAGTCCAATGAAGCTTTTTTTTCTAAAAATATTTCTTTGTGAATGTAATTAGTTTCAGCAAAATTATGAATTTTATAGAATAAGAAGTGTTTTTGCTAATGACCGAAAACAATTTCTAAATTCCTACTATTAGTTCATACTCTCCCTATATAAATTTATATATCTTGTTCAAATTTTCAATCTTTAATAAAATGCATTTTATTCAGCCACTTAAGTTCAAATACATTTTTTAAAACTCTTATTGGATGACACTCGATGTTAACACGGTTTTTCCAAATATTCATTCATTCATTAAATTTAATTCATTTTAATGCATTGAAAAGAGTTTTAGCGGTTTGTAATGAAAATTGAAATCAGCAGGCATTAGCTCGATTGGTGAAATGCAAGGATTTTAGTATTTTTCATGCGAAGGTGAAGAACTCGAGTTTAATTCTTGTAAAAATAAAGAAATGTTGGATAGTTTTTGAAATTTTTTGCTTTGAGTATACATTTTATTCAAAAGAATTTTAAGAATAAGGTAGCAGTTGTGGCTTAGTGGTTAGAAAGAAAGATTTTTCTGTAACTGTAAAATTGGAGACATTTTTAGCTTTAGGTTCGATTCCAATTGGTCTCCTTAATATTTATTTAATCAATTCTTGGTCACTTCTTCTACTTAAACTTAAGACTGAGCTATGCGTCACGAGCCAATTTGAAAAAACGGAAACTGTTTGGCAACGGATTCTGATAAGACCACATTTCGACGATACCATCTCATTAAATGGTGAAACGCGGAACATTTCCAGTATATACCTTTGACCTTGGATTTCATTGATAAATGTATTATTCACAAAATGTAATATTTTATGAAATTTTAGTTAAGCATTTTCATCAAAATTCATATTTGGAACACTTATATGAAATTTGAATCAACGAATTGGATTTTATATAATAAATAATTTTACAATAAAAGAGTTTAAAAAGCAATGACCGCACCTTTTTAGAAATGCGTTTATGAAAAAAATTGAATCAAATATGGGTTAAATATGGGTTAAAATATGGGTTAAAGAAATTATATACGTAATCATATTAAATAGTTGCTCTTGACATTTATTCATATTACCTTCCAATCCCCCAGCGGAGCACCTAGAAATAAGGATGAGATGCTTTCTGAATGGTGGTTGGATCTCGCCACTCTGAAGAGTACACAAATAAGTGGGGATTTGATGCCTCCCATCGATGCCGGGCCCCTGTAAACCTTCCTAAGGGAAAGGTTTACAGGGGCCGGTGATGGCCTTTAATACTCACTCACAGTTCTTACCAGTGTTGCTGTGGGTGCAGTTCGATAATTCAATTTTATAGTTTATTGGTTCAGTTGGTTTTTATGGTTCAGTGTTATGGTGTATGTGTCTACGAGCAGTTCGGAGAGTCTTTGATATGAATTATATTACCTTCCACGGCGTACACCTTAATTAAAAGATGTATTCCACTGAAGTAAAAGAAAGACACTGTATTGCTCTATCCAGTATTTCTGAAAAAATTCCTAATACCTAAAACTTAGAAATATTATCATCAAAAATACTTGAAAAATATTACTAAATATTAAATCTGTGTCTTAAAAATTAGAAATACGTTTTTCTAAAAATTGAAACGAATTTAGCGTTTATGGAAGATGATACTAAACAAATTTCGGTTTCAAAAGGAATTCTGTGACATTATTCGAAAAAAATGCACATATGTTTTAAAATGAATATGTTGCTTATGTATAGTATATTGCTGTATGCATATTATACTGTTTATTTGTTTTATCATGCCAGAACATGATGTTGTTTTGAGGACGAAGTTTTTAGTGTCAACAAAAATCCATTGGCGAAAAATAATTTTTTTTTATCTGAACGGGCATTTTAAAAAAAATCAGCTTTTAATAACGTGTTGTCATTGCATTTACAGAAACTCTGATTTAAAAAAAAATAAGTTGATGATTACAGCAAATAAAACCTAGAAAAAGTCATTTTGAGCCTGTGATGATATGAAATGAAGTAAATAGGAAATGTGATATATATATTTTTTAACAATAAATGCGAGAGAAAGTTTTTTGGATCGTTTGCAATACCAAAGGGACCCATTCAATGAACTAATTAAAAAGAATAATAATACATTTTAACTTTCACGAGCACGTGGTGCTGCACTGTTCAAGAAATTATGTTTCTGAATATTAGATATGCATAGGCATTATGCATAGCAGATTTCATTTTAATCTTTATTTCAATATTAAGATCAAAATTATACGGGCTTTAAAATGTTTAGATTGATTGTTGTTTCATGATGACACATATACGACAGTGCAAACAGAAACTTCTTGTGCCTTTCCACATGCTTTTGACAATGACGTATCTGGGCAATCTTCACCTACGTCGGGACAGTTTTAATTATTAAAACACTAGCTAATGAGTAGAGGCGAACTCATTATTTAATTCTTTACTCATTCATTTTTTTCATCAATGTGTACATAATTACGGCCTCTGAAAACGTAATGAGGATTTGCTAATTAGTTCTTTTATTTGTCTAATTTGCAAATAGTTCACAATACAAAAAAGCCTCGTTTTATCCCACCATCAACAAATGCTTATTACACGAGAATTTTTCTGTTTAGGCAAAAGAAGCAGTTAAATACATTCCTTTTTGGTAGTGTAGTAAATATATTATCTTGTAACAGAAACACATTTGTTAAATTCTAATTTTTTATCTAATGAAACTAAATGGAGCAAAAATACATGCACATTTTCTGATGTCTTTTAAAATAAAAATGTTACTTTATACATAAATGTAAATAACAGACATACTTAATGAGTTGCATAATAATATCATTTTAATTGGGAATAAAAATCTGAGGGCTTAAATTAAGAGAATTTTCTGCTGAATTGAAACAACTCGTATCTTTTAACATATGTTTAATGATTTTTAACAGAAATAATCAGTAATTTTCAAATCACGTCTTCTGATCTAATTAAATGTCTTAACACTTATCTATCTATAGTATAAAATGAGTTATCTTTCTTGATAGCGCCCGACTAAAGGAAAAAGCATTCAGAAATCACTCAGTATATTATGACCTTTATAACTAACTCTATTTTCCCAATTGTGTTTGAAAAAGATTTTTGACTATTTTTATTTCCAACAGAAAAACAGAAAAATCTGGTTCAGAAAGATAATTGATATATGCGAACTTCAAATTTTTCAGATTTTTCAAGAGCTGCGGGTGATAAACCAGTGGAAATATTTTCTCTAATGGACTTTTCATTAGGATAAAGTTTCTCTCGTGTTATTGTAAAACTGATTTGAAGCGTCAAAAAACCATTGCTTTCATTAGGATCTTTAATGAGAAAACAAACAACATAGAGAGTAGATATTTCGACGAAAAAATTAATATTGCAAAGGGATGACAATCGCTTATGTCAGTTTTCAGATTTCCGTTCAAAGTATTTCTGAACAGTTCAATAATGTCTGGAAGACCTATTAAATATCTTTTGAAATTGTTTTGACGTATCTCATGCATTATGATAGATTTTAGTGAAAATTTCAAAAAGAGAAATAGCTAAAAAGTTTTAAAAGAGCCTGAAATTTCTGGTTTATTTGCATACATGGCACGTTTTGCGATGGGAAGTATAACAAAGGAATGTCGAAGCACATTCTGGATATACAGTAACACAAATTGATGTTATTATTATCACATCTATCTCTTTAAATTTTGGAATTAACATGTTCTTTAACAGAAAGATGGATAGAAAGATTGTTCTGTATTAAATTATTACATTATAATCTTCGTTTTAAGGCAAACTTAACAAATTTCAATACCCTAGTTCATTTCTTTCTCTACAATTATGTTTAAAGACAAAGGAATAAAGTAAAAAATTTATGGAATCATACATTTCCGAAACATGAAGATTAGATAAAATATGGGAGCCGAAATTTTGTAAATTAGGAAAACTACTTGCATATTTTTATGAGACAAATTCGTGTAATGGAAAGGATGTACTTCACATTAGAAGATGATATTCCTCATATAGGAAAGTTAATTCGAATAGAAGTTATTTTCAAACTATAAGCATACTTACTAACTTTTATCGATTCAAAGAATAAAATGTCAATTCTGCTTATTCGAAACACAATACATAGTATTTGCTTAAAAATTGATGAAGAATTTATAGAAATGTTTATTTTTCTAGGAAATGGTTTCTATTTACCAAAAATATTCTAATTTATTGTGTGTGTGTGTGTGTGTGTGTGTGTGTGTGTGTGTGTGTGTGTGT